>SJXQ01011316.1:299907-389644 GCA_006408695.1 Aepyceros melampus
GGCTCCAAAATCACTGCAGATGGTGACTGCAGCCATGAAATTAAAAGACGCTTACTCTTTGGAAGAAAAGTCATGACCAACCTAGATAGTATATTCAAAAGCAGAGACATTACTTTGCCGACTAAGGTCCGTCTAGTCAAGGCTATGGTTTTTCCTGTGGTCATGTATGGATGTGAGAGTTGGACTGTGAAGAAGGCTGAGCGCTGAAGAATTGATGCTTTTGAACTGTGGTGTTGGAGAAGACTCTTGAGAGTCTCTTGGACTGCAAGGAGATCCAACCAGTCCATTCTGAAGGAGATCAACCCTGGGATTTCTTTGGAAGGAATGATGCTGAAGCTGAGGCTCCAGTACTTTGGCCACCTCATGTGAAGAGTTGACTCATTGGAAAAGACTCTGATGCTGGGAGGGATTGGGGGCAAGAGGAGAAGGGGCAACCGAGGATGAGATGGCTGTATGGCATCACAGACTCGATGGACATGAGTCTGAGTGAGCTCCGGGAGATGGTGATGGACAGGGAGGCCTGGTGTGCTGTGATTCATGGGGTCGCAAAGAGTCAGAAATGACTGAGCGACTGAACTGAACTGATAATTACTATATAAAGCACATAATTCTGTTTGTTTGTTTTTTTTAGTGTATTTACAGAGTTATACAACCATCTAACTTTAGACCATTTCAGCCTCCCTAAAAGAAACCCAGTACCACCAGCAGTCACTTTCCTTCCCTGCTTCCACCCTCAGTCCCACACAGAGACTAATCCACTTTCTCTATACATAGATTTTCCTATTCTGAACACTTTATATGAGTGGAACTACAAAATACAGGGTCTCTTTTGATTAGCATGATGTTTTCAAAGTTCATCATGTTGGAGCACCTGCCAGTACTTATTCCTGTTTATGGCTAAATAATATTCCACTGGGTGGATGTACCACATTTTATACATCCATCTCTAAGCTGATGGGCATTTGAGTTGCTCTTACTTTGGGGCCTTTTTTTTTTAATGAATAACCCTGCCCTGAACATTTGTGTAAGAGTTTTTGTATGGATATATATTTTCATTTCTCTTGGGTAGGTACCCAGGAGTAGAATTGTTGGGTCATATAGTTGCTTTACGTTTAGTATTTGAGGAACTGCCAAACTGCTTTTTCCAAAGTGGCTGTATTATTTACATTCCTTCAGCAATATATGCAGGTCAATTTCTTCACAGCCTTCTCAACACCTGTTCTCATTTATATTTTGATCACAGGCTTTGGGCGTGAACTGGGGTCTAAGGACGAATGCTGCTGAGCACCTTTTCCTGTGTTTATCTGCTATTTGTATATGAAGCGGGCTTCCCTGGGAGCTCAGTTGGTAAAGAATCTGCCTGCAATGCAGGAGATCCTGGTTTGATTCCTGGGTCGGGAAGATCCACTGGAGAAGGGATGGGCTACCCACTCTAGTATTCTTGGGTTTCCCTGTGGCTCAGTTGGTAAAGAATCCGCCTGCAATGCAGGAGACCTGGGTTCATTCGATCCCTGGGTTGGGATGATCCCCTGGAGAAGAGAAAGGCTACCCACTCCAGTATTCTGGCCTGGAGAATTCCACTGACGGCAGAGTCCATAGGGTTGCAAAGAAATGACGAATGATGCTGAGCACCTTTTCATGTGCTTATTTGCTATTTGTATACTTCCTCTCAAAAAATTGTCTATTCAAATCCTTTGCCCATTTCTATATTGGGTTACTTGTCCTTTTACTGTGTTCTAAGAATTCTTTAAACATTCCAGACACAAGTTCCTTATCAGATAAATGATTTGCAAGTATTTCTTTTCATTTCATAGGCTGTCTTTTCACTTTCTTGACAGTTTTGTTTGTAGCATAGAAGTTTTAATTTTTATATGGTCCCATTGATCTATTTCTTCTTTTGTTGCTTTTGGTATATATTTAAGAAAACACTGTATAATTCAAACTCACCCTTCTAAAAGTCTTATGGTTTTAGCTCTTACATCCATGATCTCTGTGTGTGTGCTCCATCACGCAGTCGTGTCTGACTCTTTGCAGCCCCAGAGGTTATAGCCCGTCAGGCTCCTCTGCCCATGGAATTTTCCAGGCAAGAGTACTGGAGTGTGGTGCCATCTCCTGCTCCAGGGGGCCTTCCCAACCCAGGATCAAACCCATGTCTCTTGCATCTCCTGCACTGGCAGGCGGATTTGTTACCACTAGTGACTCCTGGGAAGACCCATCCATGATCTATTTTGAGTTAATTTTGTGTAGGATGTGTTAGGGGTCCAACTTCATTCTTTTGCATGTGGAAAAAATAATTATTATTTCAACAAAGATGACTAAGGCAGTATTTCTAGTAGGTAGCCTAACACACCATTCAAAATACATCCTCAAAAATATCTCCAGGGCTGCAGAAACTATATCATCACTGCACTAACTCACACATGGAAGAGAATGAGGTCAGAACAAACAGTTGATGCACTGGTGCTATACATTTGAACCATATATAAATTTTTCTCTTGCACACTTTAGAGAACACAAAATAGAGAGGTGTAGGAAGCATCAGGGTTATGATACTGATTCAGGAAGGAACCAGTACCACAACCATCCAGCCATCCACCCATTCCCTAAGTATTTACTGAGCACCTAGTATCTGTCAGGTACCACTATAATCACTGAAGGAGAGTGAACAACGCAAGAAAATACGTCTGCCTTCCGCATCCTAGCGGTGGAACAAAGACCAGAGACAAGAAACCCAACAAATAAACAGTACCTCAGAAGGTGGAACGTGCAAAGAAGGAGACACAAGCAGAGGAGATGGCCAGGAACGGGGAGGAGACCCCAGGGGCCCTACAGTCCCCACCACCGTCCCCGGTGTGCGCCAGAAAGGGCGCGTGCGCACAGACGCTCTGCAGGGCAGGGCAGGGGAGGAGCGAGGACCCTGGACCGCAGCGCCAGTGCTCATCCGCCCGCTGGACTAGAAGCGGCAGGGCCAGCACGCGCTCCCTCCTGCTCTGGGCTTCGGGATCTTCAAACAGAGTACAACAGGGAGCAGCAGCACAGCGGGTTCATGATCCAGGATCAGATGAGTTAATACACGTGAAGCACTTAGAACACTACCAGCCACACAGTAAGAAACCCGGAGACGTCAGACACGGTTGGTGACTGAAACCCTTTCAGGAGCGCGGCACGCTCAGAAACCAGCTCGTGACCGAGCGAAGAAGCGTTCCGAGCGAGGCTTCCGCAAGCGCCCAGGCTTGCCACGCCTGCGGAGATCTGTTTCCAAATGACTGCGAGAGTCACTCCCAACAGGCACGTCACCCAGGCACACTGCTGGCGAGGACACAGAGGTGTGACTGTCATGGAAGAAATCGCAGGCGCTCTCGCCCCAGAGGAAAAGTCTCTCTACTGGCTTTCACCAGGATCCAGAAATGGGGATGTTCTGTTGCACTGTAGAGGGCTGGCACACATTCCTAATTTTTTTCCCTCTAAGAACCACTCAGCTGGCACTTCCTCACTGCTTTGTCTTGTTCCTAGAAGTAGCTGAGCCTGCATTCAGACAATCTGGCATCAAAATGAAACCCATTCTCTCTCTTGCACACGTCAGCTGTTGAAGGGGTTTTTCGTTCCTCAAGGACTGTGAAGGGCCAAGTGACTCTACCTGACTTAAGTCCTCTGCTAACTCTGACAGGCATCATCTGTGAACACGTAAGCAGTTTAGTGGTTAGTATATCAAACGACATAATCCCAGTTTGGCGAACGTGTCCAAGGAAGCTAGTGTCCTGCTTTGCTCTCTTCCCTACCAAACAGATTTGGCAGAAGTGAACCATAGTCATGTCATCAGTAAAACAATGGTAGCTGAAGGCAGCCTGAGTGTCCACCAATCACTGAAGCACTGGGCGGATCAGGGTGTCTCAGCCTGAGGACAGCAGCACAGCGGGTTCATGATCCAGGATCAGATGAGTTAATACACGTGAAGCACTTAGAACACTACCAGCCACACAGTAAGAAACCCGGAGACGTCAGACACGGTTGGTGACTGAAACCCTTTCAGGAGCGCGGCACGCTCAGAAACCAGCTCGTGACCGAGCGAAGAAGCGTTCCGAGCGAGGCTTCCGCAAGCGCCCAGGCTTGCCACGCCTGCGGAGATCTGTTTCCAAATGACTGCGAGAGTCACTCCCAACAGGCACGTCACCCAGGCACACTGCTGGCGAGGACACAGAGGTGTGACTGTCATGGAAGAAATCGCAGGCGCTCTCGCCCCAGAGGAAAAGTCTCTCTACTGGCTTTCACCAGGATCCAGAAATGGGGATGTTCTGTTGCACTGTAGAGGGCTGGCACACATTCCTAATTTTTTTCCCTCTAAGAACCACTCAGCTGGCACTTCCTCACTGCTTTGTCTTGTTCCTAGAAGTAGCTGAGCCTGCATTCAGACAATCTGGCATCAAAATGAAACCCATTCTCTCTCTTGCACACGTCAGCTGTTGAAGGGGGTTTTCGTTCCTCAAGGACTGTGAAGGGCCAAGTGACTCTACCTGACTTAAGTCCTCTGCTAACTCTGACAGGCATCATCTGTGAACACGGAAGCAGTTTAGTGGTTAGTATATCAAACGACATAATCCCAGTTTGGCGAACGTGTCCAAGGAAGCTAGTGTCCTGCTTTGCTCTCTTCCCTACCAAACAGATTTGGCAGAAGTGAACCATAGTCATGTCATCAGTAAAACAATGGTAGCTGAAGGCAGCCTGAGTGTCCACCAATCACTGAAGCACTGGGCGGATCAGGGTGTCTCAGCCTGAGGAAAATCTCTGCAGCCAGCAATGATACACAGGAACAGTGATGAATAATGAAAGGAGTCATTTTCTGAGCACCAAATATAAGTGAGCTGTGATGCTGGGGCTTTTGTACATATTATCTCATGGAAAATCTTTTTATGAAATAGTTATTTCCCCTTTACAAAGGAGAAAACGGGCTCGGAAAGGTTCCAGCACCTCCGCGAGGCTAGTGTTCAAACTCAGGTCTGAGCGCAGCCTCGCCTTTCTGTCTACAGCAAGCGGCTGTGTCGTGTGTGTGTGTGTGTGTGTGTGTGTGTGTGTGTGTGTGTGTGTTAGTCGCTTAGTCGTGTCCGACTCTGTGACCCCAAGGCCTGTAGTCTGACAGGCTCCTCTGTCCATGGAATTCTCCAAGCAAGAATACTAGAGTAGACTGCTATTTCCTCCTCCAGGGGATCTTCTGGACCCAGGGATGGAACTCGGGTCTCCCACACTGCAGACAGATTCTTTACCGTCTGAGCCACCAGGGAAGCCCTGTGTTAATACAAGCAAACATGGATCTAGAAAAATGCAGGACAACATTTACTGAGCATTTACGATGTGCCAGGCACATACAACTTAATTTACATGTATGATTTAATTTCATCCGTATAAAAACTCCTTTAGAGAGAAAGAAACTGAGTCACAAGGAGATAAAAACTTGCCCGAAGACAGAAAGTTAATTAAGGTTAAAGCTAAGAGGTGAACCCCGGAGCCTGACTGCGGAGCCCCAGCGTATAAACTCTGTCCTAATGCTACCTTCCGTGAAGTAATATAATGATTAAAAAAAGCAAAGTACTAAATAGAATGGGCTTCCTGGCTGGCTCAGTGGTAAAGAATCCACCTGCCAATGCAGGAGATGTGGGTTCAATCCCTGGGTCAGGATGATCCCCTGGAGGAGGAAATGGAACCCACTCCAGTATTCTTGCCTGGGAAATCCCATGGACAGAGGAGCCCGGTGGGCTACAGTCCATGGGCTCGCAGAAGAGCTGTACACGACTTAGCGACTAAACAGAACACCCAGCTGAGCAGCTGTTTCCACGTGAGGCTGTTGCTGTCCTGAGGCCCTGCCTGAGCGCTCATCGCCGTCCAGACTGGCTGCGTTCTGTCCATCCACCCACACAGGCGGAGGGTCCTGCCAGGCGCCACAGGGCGAGGGGGTTTCTGGAGGCGACCCACCACCACCCAGGTCCCAACCGTCTTCCCTGCAGGCCCCTCTCTGCCTGGTTGGCTCTCCCGGGGCTCTCCTCACAGGTGCTCAGACACCGGTGCTCAGGTCCCACCTCGGGAGAGGCCGTCTCTGGTTGCACCAAAGTGATGCCTGCCCCCTTTTCCTGTTCTGTGCTGCCACGTGTCTGCCCTCTGGCTTTTCAGCTGCAGAGAAAGCACCACGAGGGACGGGACCGTGCCTGCCTTATCCCCAGAACTTAGAAGGGCGTCCAGCAGAGGAAACTCTCATGATTAGATGCTGAGGGAAAAAACGTTCTCATTCTTAGTCTTTCTCCCTCCTGCACACAGATGGCAAAATTATCTTTCCACAACCACAAATCCTGGCCCAACCTGCAATGCCGGAAAACTTCTGTGGCTCTTAGTTGTCAAATTCCCATCTGCTCACTTTGTCTTCAACACCCTGCCCAACCCGGGTCTAACCTCTTCTCCAAAACACCAGAGAGGCAGTGAATTTCAGTGGTTAAGAATGAGGGCTAACATGGAACTCCGTCAATGTTATGGGACAGCCTGGATGGGAGGGGAGTTTGGGGGAGAATGGATACATATATATGGTTGAGTTGCTCTGCTGTTCATCTGAAACTACTGCAGCATGCTAATCAGCTATATACCAACACAAAATAAAAGTTGAAGAGTGTGGACTAAGATTCCAGCTCTACCACCTACTAATCTACGAGATAACTGACCTGTGACAGATTTGGGCCTTGGTTTCTCACCTGTTAAATGGTCCGATAATATAGCACCCTATGAAAGGGTTGTGAGGATGAAATGAGTTATTAGATCAAAAGTACCGAGAGTCATTCCTGACATACAACAAAGAATGTGACTTTCTCCTGCCACCAGCATGGACCTCCGTCACATCCATCTGCTCTTCCCTCCCTGAATGGGACATGCAGTCACACACCCCTGCCTTTTCCACCTGGGCTGTTTGGAGTCTGTCACTGACTCACAGTGACTACATATGTTTATTATAATGTGAAGCTCCTCAGAGCAGACATTGCATCCTTAAGTCTTTACAAGGTATGGGACGCTGATTCACTTGATAAATGTTAAACCAGGGATCATTACCTAAAACTAGTCATTAGTTTGTACTTTCACAAGAATGTGAAAGGAGGCCCTGTAAAAGTTCATTCGGTTTCCTTTTCTGTTTACTTAAATGCTGACTTCTAAGAATAACTGAAGGATTAGAGGGCTTTCTCCTTCCCAATTCTGCAGGCTCCCATCTTCCACCCACTCCTTTCTCACCATCATTTATAATGATAATGCCATAAATACTGACCCTGGGGCAGTTAAAGTGATCCTCAAATACTACACAGAATACAGGGATTATTATTATTACTGCTAGTAATACTGATGGATCTTGCCTCCACCAGCAATTACTGGCAGGAACTTGTCCAGTGACACGGAGACAACTGTTTTCTCCGTGTCCCCCAGAGTCCGCCAGGGAGAAATGGAACTTCGCATGTTAGGGACAACATATTAGCTCTCTCAACTGAAAACAGGTGTAAAATAGATGATGTCCAAGTTGTAAATAAAAATGAGGCTGGTGAGTAATTTGAAATCTGGAATATTCCAAGGACTTGGGAGGTTCGGGTGGTTTCCAGAAGGGATTAGAATCTGATCAATTCAAGGATACTGGGCTCTCAGAAGCCTACGAAAGGCAGGTAAAAGAGCTGGTCTTTCAACACATCACCTGGGGCAAGTCTCACATCTACAGAAGACACCTGCCTCAGGGTCTAGATACTTCCCCACTCAAACCATCCCAGTCTAGTTCCATCATATCACAGGCTGGTTAACCATTAATTACAGCGTGTCCTGGTTTACCAACAACCATCATATATCATGATGTTTCAAAAGGAAAATATATTCCCAATCTAAACAACTGACTTACAGAACACTTTTTGCAAAAGGTCTTATCCACAAGGTAGGGATCACACAGAGTGGGAATCAGCCCTCTCTGGGGAGAATTTGTAAAGCATCGTGTCCTGCTACTGCTAAGTCACTTCAGTCGTGTCCGACTCTATGCGACCCCAGAGACGGCAGCCCACCAGGCTCCGCCGTCCTTGGGATTCTCCAGGCAAGAATACTGGAGTGGGTTGCCATTTCCTTCTCCAATCGTGTCCTAACTGTTGCAGGAAAAAGCAGCCAGCCTTTTTGAAATGAGTAATGTAGGCTACTTGGCCAAAGTCGCAGACCCAAGGCTGGTTAAGCAATAGCAAATATAACAGCTAGAAAACAGGACAAGGTGAGGTGAGGAATGAGAGTGAGCAGAGACCGAGGGGCTGAGGTCAGACACGGCAGGGTGTGAGACCTGGCTCTGGGGAGCAACCCACCTGTTGGTCGGCTCTTCCCCAACAGCCCTGGACCAGCTCATAGACACTGTCCCCTGCCTCCGAGGGCCTCACCCTCAACCTGCAGTGTTCTCCTCACGGCACTCACCACTGTCTGAAACTGCCTACTGCTTCTTTACTGTCATTCTCTCCCTAAAAGAACATGACCTCCACGAGGAGGTGCACTTGTATCTCGCTTGTGAGCACGCACGCGGCCTAGTGCGGTGTGTGGCACAGGGAGACACAGGACAGACACACGTCTGCTGAGCAGACAGGGCTGCACTACGAGGATCCGTGATGGAGTAAAGGGGTCAATGCCCCATCCACCTACCTACGCATCTACCCACCCACCCACTTACCGACCTCCTGATTATGGAACAGCATCGCCATACAGCAGCTCTCAATGAATATTCTAGAAGAAGAGAACAGAGGCTGATTCTGCTATCAATCAGCAAGTGTTTACTGAACAAAACCAGGAGCATATGACATGGTCCTTTCAGGAGGCGGAACAAAAGTCAGCTCAAGACTGAAAGCAGCTTGAATGCTTACTTAAAGTCTGTAAATAAATGTCTTCAGTCAATGTTTGGAATTTATAGAGAACTCCTAGAGTCATGAAATTAAAAGAGCTTGCTCCTTGGAAGGAAAGCTATGACGAACCTAGACAGTGTATTAAAAAGCAGAGACATCATTTTGCGAACGAAGGTCTGTCTAGTCAAAGCTATGGTTTTTCCAGTAGTCATGTATGGATATGAGAGTTGGACCATAAAGAAAACTGAGCACTTAAGAATTGATGCTTTCAAACTATGGTGTTGGAGAAGATTCTTGAGAGTCCCTTGGACTGCAAGGAGATCCAACCAGTCCATCCTAAAGGAAATCAGTCCTGATTACTCATTGGAATGATTGATGCTAAAGCTGAAACTCCAATACTTTGGCCCCTTGATGAGAAGAGCCAACTCACTGATGCTGGGAAAGATTGAGGGCAGGAGGGGAAGGGGGCGACAGAGGATGAGATGGTTGGATGGCATCACTGACTCAATGGACATGAGTTTGAGCAAGCTCCGGGAGATGGTGAAGGGCAGAGGAGCCTGGCGCGCTGCAGTCCATGGGGTCGCAAAGAGTCAGACACGACTGAGCGACTGAACAGCAGCAGCAGCCTGCAGGCCCCCCGACACTGAGCTGGTGCTGAGACGCGCTCAGAGCAGAGGACGGCGCTGCATCTTCTCCCGCAAAGTCGACCGAAAGCTCAGGCCCACCTCTCCTCAGGGGAGCGGGGTCGGGGAGGCGCCCAGACAGAGCCCCCCTCCCCACACGTTCCTCCTGGACGCAGCCCCACCATGCTGGCCCCTTGGCCGTTGCTGACAGGCAGGGAGGCTGCCGTGAGATGCTGGAAGCAACCGAGACCAAGGCTATTTCACCTGCCTTCTCACCCATGCTGCATGACAGCGTGGTGACACACACACATTTTGGGAACAAGACTGAAGAGCGAGACCTTTCGCGTCTCTGTGAGCACGGTGTCTCCATGAAATCTTATCTGAACAGGGATTCAGAGAATGAGTCAGCTGCCTCTGCAGTATTTGAGCATAGAGTTCTCTGACTCATACTTAAAAGTTGGGAAAGAGTGGTATTTAAGATAGTGGTTTTCAAACTACTTTTTAAAAGACAGACTACTTTTCTGAAAATGGAGTTATACACAAATTCTTAACACGGTAAACAGATCGCTGGGGGCTCCTGGGGCCAAGGCTACGGTGAGGGGCCAGGCTCTGCCCTCTCGGCCTCTCTCTCCCCCGATACCTCTGAGGAGCAGAGCTGGCTTAAGGGAAAGGAAGTTAATATTTAGATAAACAAATAGATGAATGGAGAATGAGGGAGAAAGGTTTCCTTAATATGAGGAAAGGTGGAGTGGCCAATCACCACTTTGCACCCATCATAGTAAAGACTGTTTCCAGCAAGAATCATCAGTGGAAATTCACTCTCGGAGGGAAAGTTTGGTAAGAAATAGGATACTGGCCTGACCTTCAAATGTCTCCCCAGTTTGCTTAGATGGGAGAAAATACTGCTTATCCTCAGGGCACCAACATCACTGGTCTGCAGACTGCAAATATATGAGTGTCATACGAGACAAAGAAAGGCTGAGGAAACATTACAAATTAAAAGATCAATAGATGGCATCTAAATACATTATGTGATCCGTGTTGGGATCATGTACTTGAGGGTAGAATATTAGAAAGGACATTGTTGGGACAACCGACAGCATTAGAAATGAAGCTCATCAGTCTGATAGAAGTGACGCATCGCTGCTATTTGGTCCCTGCACCATGGTTCTGCAAGAGGATGGCCTGTTCTTAGGAAACACACACTGAAGTAATGGGCCCAAAGGGGATGTGGCACGTGTGCCCGGCTCCCTGACAGTTCAGAAGAACATGCATCATGCGGTGAATTATGTGCAGAGAGGGAGCAGTAGTTCTCAAAGTGTGGTCCCTGGAGGAGCATCCACATCGCCAGGAACAGGAGAGAAATACTGACTTTGGGGCCCTGGCCCAGACCTCCCGAATCGGCTGTCTTGTCTGTTCTGACAGGCCCTCCAGGGGGTTCTGCTATCAACTTCTGAACATCACTGATACAGAGAGGATGATAAAACAAGCGTGGTGAGTCGTTTCTGGGGAAAGGGCATAGCTTTCTGGATGATTACTGAAACTTACTTGTACTCTGAAAGTGTTCCAAAATAAAAATCAACAATAACAACAACAGAAAGGTTAGCCTATGTAGAGATGTGAAAAGGAAGAGACCCTGGGGGCAAGGAGGCAGATCGCAGGGTTCCTGCAGAGACCTTCACAGAGGTGCTGGGACCAGAACCTCTGTTGCCAGCGAGGGGCGGGGGGCGGGTCGCTCGGTCTTCCAGCAGCAAATCTCCTCCCGGCAGGACGTGCAGCATGAAACCTACCAACCTGAGTAGGAGAGGCCGGCGATCTCTGTGAACAGGTCCTCTTCAGAAAAGCTTTCGGGGAGCATGAGGAAAGCCGCGGTCACAGCGCTCTTCAGGTTTTGATCCAGGGCCGAGCGGAGGGCCACATCCTCACTCATCGCCACGATCTTCACCTGGAAAAGCAGGACGTTCAGAAGACTTCCTGAAGCGGGGCTCTGCCCAACCTGGGTGTCACTACACGCACTGGAGCTGTCCAAAGCCCTCAGCCCTGAAGATACTGCAGTGTCAGGCCAGTTGACATGAAATAGTTACTAATCTAACTCCAGAGTCTCCTGTTTTAAGCCCAAATCAGAGAACTCATGACATAGGAAAGAAAACAAAATAAATATTTTTCTAAATGAGGAAACCACATGAGTTTTGAAAAAGTTAGTACAAAATGGAATAAATGACCTTTGAGAAACTGAGAATTTTATTTTTTAATCTCTTTATTCTTCGTTTAATTTTATGGTAGACAAAGGCATTTTACTTCTTTATTGAGAACTCATCCCTGTTCTTATCTAACCTGAGCAAGCCATGCTCTATTTTGAACTGATTTGAACCTGACTAAGGAAAAAGGAAAGAAAACTAGCTAGAAGAAACTGCTGTCTTTGACGTTCCCTGCCCATCAAGATACAAACTGCTCCAGTGTGTCTGACTGGTTGTAAAGACTGCACTGTAGTCAACAGCATGCGCTCAAGCCCTATCTTTTACCTCTTACTACCTCTGGGACTATGGGTACTATTCTTTACCAGTAAAATGGGATTAATAACTGAACCAGGCTTAGGAGGTTGCTGGGAAGATTCATTGAAAGCCCACCGCTGAACCCACAGCTGAAGGGAGCTTCCCTGTGTGTCTCCTGGTGCACAGAGCACACGCTTCTCTGAGCCGGGGCTTCTCACCTTTATGAGATCAGAGTCTCCCGCGGGGCTTGTTCAAACACCCAGTATTAGGCCCATCCCCAGAGACTCTGACTCGGCAGGCCGGGGTACATTTCTGCCAGGTTCCCAGGTGACACTGATGCTGCTCCAGGGGCCGCACGTGAGCGCACTGACCAGGCTTAGGAGGTTGCTGGGAAGATTCATTGAAAGCCCACCGCTGAACCCACAGCTGAAGGGAGCTTCCCTGTGTGTCTCCTGGTGCACAGAGCACACGCTTCTCTGAGCCGGGGCTTCTCACCTTTATGAGATCAGAGTCTCCCGCGGGGCTTGTTCAAACACCCAGTATTAGGCCCATCCCCAGAGACTCTGACTCGGCAGGCCGGGGTACATTTCTGCCAGGTTCCCAGGTGACACTGATGCTGCTCCAGGGGCCGCACGTGAGCGCACTGCTCTAAGGCACCAGCTTAGAACCAGAACCGCCACGTTGCTCTTTGCAGCGACTGTGCCAGTGCGCACTCCCAACACGACTGTGGACCATCATGCTGCTTCTGACTGACTCTCTAAGCAAGCAGTGGTCTAGAAATCCCTCCTGAGGACACTCACGTATCTGAAACGCAGCCGCAGTCTCTGAACCATTTAGTGCTGTAAGCAAACTCTCCTTGTGTTCCAGAAAGTAGGGTTTAGACTGCCTTTTATTTATGAAACACAGATCATTTCTGGCAAAATTCAGACTATACATAAAAAACACAAACAGTATGACAAATTCCAAATTAAAATTGCATTAGATAGTAAGGAAAGACGGGAATGATGTACATGCCAAAGTAGAGTTTCTTCTGTTTATTTTAATTAATTGTGAATAACAATATTAGAAGACTTAACTATTTTATAAATCAGGCTTAAGAACCTGATTGAAGAAAGACTGAAGGTAGGAGGAGAAGGGAATGACAGAAGATGAGATGGTTGGATGGCATTACTGACTTAATGGACATGAGTTTGAGCAAGATCCAAGAGTTGGTGACGGACAGGGAAGTCTGGTGTGCTGCAGTCCATGGGGTCACAAGGAGTCAGACATGACTGAACAACTGAACTGAACTGTAAAACCTGAATTCTACCTTTTACCTTTTGTCCTTAATTTTTTAATGGGTTATTTATAACATACAAAGCTTCATATGGTACATAAGCTACTTAATTCCATATTGCCTCCTCCCTCACAAATATAAGGACTTAATGGCCCTGAATTAAGCCTTGGAGCACTTGGCTGAGTGTGGAATTACCGCAAACATCTGCAGAAAGTCAAAGCAGGGAGCAGCCCCGGAGCATGGTCCAGAGAGGAGAACCATCCTTAACAGAACACTCACTCACTGGTTTTTGGAGTTGACCAGCAATGTCTAAGTTATTCCAGTTGAGGAGATCTTCGATCAAAACACTGGTGTTAATAACTCTGTATTTGATAAGCTGGAAAAGAAAAGAAATGTGCATGAAAAAGAGCAAAATGCCATATGACCCTTGTGCAAGTGCAAAATATAAAGAACTGAACTTCTGACCAGGGCAGAAGGTTGATTTCCAAAGCCACTCAAAAAACCACCTACCTTGTAAAACACACATCTCCACAAAATCTTTTGCAATTAGTTTCCAAGACAGGAGAAGGAAATGGCAACCCACTCCAATGTTCTTGCCTGGAGAATCCCAGGGACGGGGGAGCCTGATGGGCTGCCATCTATGGCGTTGCACAGAGTCGGACACGACTGAAGCGACTTAGCAGCAGCAGCAACAGCAGTTTCCAAGACTGTCTGTTGCCTAAGGTATTCATGGTGTGATGACCACAGTTTTAACTCTGGTACTTGTGATGTCAGAGGCAGAATAGCTCTGGCACTTGTGATGTCAGAGGCTGTCTTGTCTTGGTCCTCAATGGACTGGAAATATCAATAAAAACACTGGTCCTAACAGACATGTGGCACAGTTCACACTCCTCACGTGAGAAATAAGAAACCTGACGCTCAGAGAGAATAAACCATGTGCCCAAGGTGGCACCGGCAGAGCAGAGCCAAACCAGGCCCCTGAATTTCAGTCTGGGCTCCAGTGTTGTTTCATCACAGAGAACGAGAAATTTTCCTCAGAGTTTTCACTGACATCCTTCACGTGGTGAATTTCTCTTTCACGGTGGACTATTTCAAATGCCTCTGTAATTAGGAAGCAGCATGCAAACATAAAACCTCTTTATCGGCTCTGAACACATGGAACTATGGTCAAGCTCATTTCAGTAGTAATTTGCTCAAAACCTGAATGCAGTTGTTCTAGGTTACAAAATCCCATTTGCTTCAACAGATATCTTCAGACTCACTTCACTGAACTTCAGTATCCAAGCAGCTTTTTCAGGCTGCAAATATCTAAAAAGTAGCTAAAGAATTTCAATTAAAAAGTACAGTCCCTTTGGCACACAGTTACACCCAAACATTTGGTTACTGGAGCCTGTAATACTGTTTGAAACTACTAATTAGAGGTCGGCTCAGCATAACATTAATACTGGAGAAAGCATAGAGCTCCGAGCTCCATGACTAGCAACAGATGTGCAGGGCTGGGCTGAGTGACCGCCTTCTCCCGACTCCGGCCACCGCACTCAGAGTCCTTCTTGCTGCAGGCACCTAACAGCTGGGAGGCAGGACCGGACGGCAACCAGAAAAGCAAACGTCCAGCCCAAAGGCGATGCAGACATCACCATCAACCACAGCGCTCATTCCTGCCTTGCTCAAACAAGCCTGCAAAATCCTGCTCAAGTCGGTACTCCAGCCTCCTGCCTTTCGAAGTGTGGTCCACCGCCTAGCAGCATCAGTGTCACAGACCAAGTGAATCAGAATCTGCGTTCAAACAAGAGCCTCGGGTGACTCGTCTGCCCAAGGAAGGGTGATGGCCCTGAGCTCTCGGGAGCCTGGTGCAGTGCGGGCACAGCAGTCACCCTCTGCCCGGCTGACTCTAGGAGGCCCGACTTAGCTCCCACTGGTCCTTTCGCACTGGGGTCATGCCAGGTTCCTAGCCGTCCTCTTAGAGCCTGGACCCCTCATTGGAATGACTGCTGGGCAGGGTCCCCACAGTCAGACAACCCTCCGCCGGGATCTGGGGTGCTCATCTGCCCTCCAACACCCGTCATCAAATTCCGCCCAACTGGTGGCACCGAGGGGCTCCTCCCACTGGGCACCACAGGCTTCCAACTACCTACGATCCCCTTTTCACTTCCAACTTCTCCCTGGGAGTGTGTGCCTCTCCGTATAAATAAGATTAATTTCCACCCTGATCCGCAATGGGTCTGCCCATCCCTCCCACTGACCAAACCAGTGGTTCTCAAGGTGTGTTCTAGACGGACAGCATCAGCATCATTTGAAAGCTTGTTAGAAATGCAAATCCAGGGGGCAGGAGAAGGTGGGGAAGACTGAGAGAGAAGCACTGAAATATACCCCATCATGTACACAAGAGAGAGCTAACGGGGAGTGGCTGTTCAACACAGGGAGCTCGCCTGATGCTCGGCAGCAGCTCCGAGGGGTGGGATAGGGTGGGTGGTACGCTCAAGACGGAGGGGACATATGTGTGCCCACGGCTAGTTCATGCGGATGTATGGCAGAAACCAACACAGTAGCGTACAGCAATTTCCTCCAATTAAAAAGAAAGAAAGAAATGCAAATCCTTGCTGCTGAGAGAGTAAACCTTAAAAGTTCTCATCACCAGAAAAATAGAACCAACTATGTCTGCTGATGGGTGTTAACTAGACTTACTGTGGTTATCAGCCCACAGTAAGATCAGTCATTCCGCCACACACCTGAAACCAGCACAGTGTTACAGGACAATCACCTCTCAATGTGTGAAACAGGCAAATCCTCACACCCTGTCCCAGACCCACTGACTCAGGAACTCCGGGGGTGGGACCCGCCACCTGCGCACCCGACAGGCGCTCTGGGTGCTCTTGAGGCACACTGCAACTAGAGACCAAGAGGCGTTTGCTGTTCAGTCTCTAAGCCGTGTCTGACTCTTTGTGACCCTATGGACTGCAGCACATCAGGCTTCCCTGTCCTTTACTATCTCCTGAAATGTGACTCCAGAGTCAAACTCATGTCCATCGAGTCAGTGATGCTATCCATCTATCCATCTATCCATCTCATCCTATGCCGCCCCCTATCTTTCCCAGCCAAAAAACATTTGGCCAAAGGCAACAAATAAAACACAGTCACATTCATCACCTTCATCTGGCAAAAGTGTGAGCAGTTCCTGACTGTAAGAACACACATATTTAGCTGGGATTCTAAGAATAAAGGTTAATAGCCACCAAAGTTAAGACAGAGGCCCGAAGTCACTCACCTTCCCGTCACACATGATCACCAGTGCCATGGTTATTCTGGACAGCAGTGAGAATCCTTGGTCCCTATACTTCTTTTTTTCAGTCACTCAGTCGTGTCCGATTCTTTGTGACCCCATGGACTATACAGTCCATGGAATTCTCCAGGCCAGCATACTGGTGTGGGTAGCCTTTCCTTTGTCCAGGGGATCTTCTGAACCCAGGTCTCCCGCATTGCAGGAGGATTCTTAACCATCTGAGCCACAAGGGAAGCCCAAGAATACTGGAGTGGGTAGCCTATCCCTTCTCCAGGGGATCTTCCCGAGTCAGGAATCAAACTGGGTCTCCTGCATTGCAGGCAGATTCTTTACCAGCCCAATACTTTAAGGAAAGAGTAATGGTTCCAATTTTTCTTCAGCTTCTTTGAATGTCATGCGACAGGCTCTCAACTGTGAACACAAAGTTCAACATGACATTCTAGGAGGTGAAGTAAAGAGGATTTTTAGTTTTAACTCCGAGAAAGACAGAGAGACAGAGTTGAAAGCTCTAAGACTCCACGTTGCTGCGATTAACAGCAGACTTGGGGTCAGAAACTTAAGCAAACCTCTGGAACCAGGTTGAGCTTCATTTTTGTCAACTCAACATAACAGTAACACTGACTGAAGTAATGTTCCAGCCCTCTTTTAAACACTTTCTGTATTATACATACAGTAACTCTTTTTATTCTCAAAACAATCGTACAAGGTAGATACCATTATTATCCCATTTCTACAAGAAAGGAAACCATGGTGCAGAGTAAGCTCCCTGCCCAAGGACACACGGTTAATGAATGACAGACAGTCTAGCTCCAAATTCTGGGCTAGACCACTTTGCTACACTGTCTTCCATCTAAATCTAGTTAAATGTGCTCCACTTTTCTTTCAGATCAGATAACACCATGTGGACAAGCTCTCTAAAGCATTATGCAAAGGGAAAATAATTTAACCTCACCCATTAGCCAACCTCTCCCTGATCATCTACGATGAGCTCTGATGGGTCCTGAGATAGAGGTAAAGAGCTCAAAGTCAACTGGGGAGAAAAGACAGATTACTAGCGAAAGGACTTGCTAGGGGAATTTCACTCAGAATGGGGTCACAGAGGAAGGAGGAATTTTCCTATGAGACAACACTCTTCAAGACTCTGGTAAGTCTGAGTCTTCAAGAATGCACAACAGTTAACCAGATTTGGTGAAGTGCTAGGCAAGGCCTGAGGAAGGAGGTCGGGGGAGTCCTGTTGCATGAAAACGCTCTTGTGGAGGAGACAAGAGCTGGGGATGTTCTGGGTGCTGCGTCTAGGTCGGTAGGGCTGGATGGGATGCAGGTATGAGTGGTGGGAGATGGACCAAAGAGGGAGACTGGCTGCCATGGTAAGAAATGCTCTCACAGCAGAAAGGGAGGGCAGACAAAGGGTGCACCACCACACACGGGGCTGCCTGCCAGTAACCAGGGCGCCGAGGCAGGGACTCATCTGGGACACACGCAGGTGCTGGAATCTACTTGCGAACTTGCAGGGAACAAGGGTGAGGGAAAAGGAAAGACCTTTTCCTGGAGGGAATTCTAGGTCTGCTCAAAGGAAAATCTTCATAGGAAAATGAAGAGGTGACTATAGAATCAGGATGCTCTGAGTTTCCTACAAACTAGTGGTGATACTTAAGAATTTGAGTGGACATGTTTTTAAATTTTTTCATGTTAATGTATGTTGGAAAAAATAACCTATTATAATCTATAATTTCCTGTGTGCCCCAAACATATCATTTCTCATATGTTGTCAATTTAAAGAAAAGTTCAGTTCAGTTCAATTCAGTCACTCAGTCGTGTCCGACTCTTTGCGACCCCATGAAATGCAGCACGCCAGGTCTCCCTGTCCATCACCAATTCCTGGAGTTCACCCAAATTCATGTGCATTGAGTTGGTGATGCCATCCAGCCATCTCATTCTCTGTCATCTCCTTCTCCTGCCCCTAATCTCTCCCAGCATCAGGGTCTTTTCCAATGAGTCAACTCTTTGCATGAGGTGGCCAAAGTATTGGTGTTTCAGGCTCAGCATCAGTCCTTCCAATGAACACCCAGGACTGATCTCCTTTAGGATGGACTGTTGGACCTCCTTGCAGTCCAAGGGACTCTCAAGTCTTCTCCAACACCACAGTTCAAAAGCATCAACTCTTTGGCACTCAGCTTTCTTCACAGTCCAACTCTCACATCCATACATGACCACTGGAAAAACCACAGCCTTGACTACACGGAACTTTGTTGGCAAAGCAATGTCTCTGCTTTTCAATATGCTATCTAGATTGGTCATAACTTTTCTTCCAAGCAGTAAGCGTCTTTTAATTGCATGGCTGCAGTCACATCTGCAGTGATTTTGGAGCCCCCCAAAATAAAGTCTGACACTGTTTCCACTGTTTCTCCATCTATTTCCCATGAAGTGATGGGACCAGATGTCATGATCTTCTTTTTCTGCATGTTGAGCTTTAAGTCAACTTTTTTACCCTCTTCTTTCACTTTCATTAAGAGTCTTTTTAGTTCCTCTTCACTTTCTGCCATAAGGGTGGTGTCATTTGCATATCTGAGGTTATTGATATTTCTCCTGGCAATCTTGATTCCAGCTTGTGCTTCTTGCAGCCCAGCATTTCTCATGATGTACTCTGCATATGAATTAAATAAGCAGGGTGACAATATACAGCCTCGATGTACTCCTTTTCCTATTTGCAATCAGTCTGTTATTTCATGTACTCCTTAAATTAGGGGGCTTCCCAGGTGGCTCAGTGGTAAAGAATCCGCCTGCCAACACAGGAGACTCGTAAATGAGGGTTTAATCTCTAGGTCAGGAAGATCCCCGGGAGGAAGAAATGGCAATCCACTCCAGTATTCTTGCCTGGAGAATTCCATGACCAGAGGAGCCAGGTGGACTACAGTCCATGGGGTTGCAAAGAGCTGGAAAAGACTGAGCAACTGAGCACAATAAAATACAAAATAAGCATGTTACTTAAATACTAGTATAGGTGGTAAACAGCAAATTCAAGGCACGGTATAGACGGCCACACCAGGAAGTGAACAGGCAAAGATTAACTGAAAAATTACAGCCAGGTGTCCAAAGCCAAGAGGCCCTAGTGCAGACAGCATGTGGCCATTTCCTTTATTAAAAAACAAAACAAAACAAAACCCAGTCCAGACCACGAGCTGCACATACAGAAAACATTTCTATCTAGACTCCTGCTCTTTTACCTTAATTCAGAAAAAGCTCAAAAGCCTTGTCAATCAAAAACCTCACTAAACAGAAAATATATCTCTTGCCATTTTTGATGTCTTAAATTTTGACTCCACCTTGGAAGCAAACTTGTTTTCCCCCATTTGCAGGAAAAAAAAAAAACTGCAATCACAAGGAAAACAGTACCCTCACTGCTGTTCAGTTCAGTTCAGTCGCTCAGTCGTGTCCGACTCTTTGTGACCCCATGAATCGCAGCACGCCAGGCCTCCCTGTTCATCACCAACTCCCGGAGTTCACTCAGACTCGTGTCCATCAAGTCAGTGATGCCATCCAGGCATCTCATCCTCAGTTGTCCCCTTCTCCTCCTGCCCCCAATCCCTCCCAGCATCAGAGTCTTTTCCAATGAGTCAACTCTTCACCTAAGGTGGCCAAAGTACTGGAGTTTCAGCTTTAGCATCATTCCTTCCAAAGAAATCCCAGGGTTGATCTTCAGAATGGACTGGTTGGATCTCCTTGCAGTCCAAGGGACTCTCAAGAGTCTCCTCCAACACCACAGTTCAAAAGCATCAATTCTTCGGCACTCAGCCTCCTTCACAGCCCAACTCTCACATCCATACATGACTATTGGAAAAACCATAGCCTTGACTAGACAGACCTTGGTCAGCAAAGTAATGTCTCTGCTTTTGAATATGCTATCTAGGTTGGTCATAACTTTTCTTCCAAGGAGTAAGCGTCTTTTAATTTCATGGTTGCAGTCACCATCTGCAGTGATTTAGGAGCCCCCCCTCAAAAAAAGTCTGACACTGTTTCCACTGTTTCTCCATCTATTTTCCATGGAGTGATGGGACTGGATGCCACGATCTTAATTTTCTGAATGTTGAGCTTTAAGCCAACTTTTACACTCTCCTCTTTTACTTTCATCAAGAGGCTTTTTAGGTCCTCTTCACTTTCTGCCATAAGAGTGGTGTTATCTCCATATCTGAGGTTATTGATATTTCTCCCGGCAATCTTGATTCCAGCTTGTGTTTCTTCCAGTCCAGCGTTTCTCATGATGTACTCTGCATAGAAGTTAAATAAGCAGGGTGACAATATACAGCCTTGACATACTCCTTTTCCTATTTGGAACCAGTCTGTTGTTCCATGTCCAGTTCTAACTGTTTCTTCCTGACCTGCATATAGGTTTCTCAAGAGGCAGGTCAGGTGGTCTGGTATTTCCATTACTTTCAGAATTTTCCACAGTTTATTGTGATCCACACAAAGGCTTTGGCATAGTCAATAAAGCAGAAATAGACATTTTTCTGGAACTCTCTTGCTTTTTCCATGATCCAGGGGATGTTGGCAATTTGACTTCTGGTTCCTCTGCCTTTTCTAAAGCCAGCTTGAACATCAGGAAGTTCACGGTTCATGTATTGCTGAAGCCTGGCTTGGAGAATTTTGAGCATTACTTTACTAGCATGTGAGATGAGTGCAATTGTGCGGTAGTTTGAGCATTCTTTGGCATTGTCTTTCTTTGGGATTGGTATGAAAACTGACTTTTCCAGTCCTGTGGCCACTGCTGAGTTTTCCAAATTTTCTGGTATATTGAGTGCAGCACTTTCACAGCATCATCTTTCAGGATTTGAAATAGCTCTACTGGAATTCCATCACCTCTACTAGCTTTGTTCATAGTGATGCTTTCTAAGGCCC
The DNA here is from genome assembly GCA_006408695.1 of Aepyceros melampus. Taxonomy (NCBI): domain Eukaryota; kingdom Metazoa; phylum Chordata; class Mammalia; order Artiodactyla; family Bovidae; genus Aepyceros; species Aepyceros melampus. The sequence goes on from SJXQ01011316.1 coordinate 321,342, forward strand.
ACTTGACTTCTCTGCTAAGGTGGGGCTCTTTTCCTCCTGAAGAGATCTTTAGGAGTAGAGAAGAGAGTTTATTAAGAAAATCTGCCACTGTATATCACTGCTGTTATGCTCAGCAGTTCTGAAGAGTAACAATGCCTTGCCCTAAACAGACTTGGTAAACGTCCTGGGTCGGAGCAAATATACTGCTCACCCACTAACTCTCCCTCTTGGTTCATTCAGTTCAATCACTCAGTCAAGTCCAACTCTTTGTAACCCCATGGACTGCAACACGCCAGGCTTCCCTGTCCATCACCAACTCCTGGAGCTTGCTCAAACTCATGTCCATCGAGTCTGTGATGCCATCCAACCATCTCAACCTCTGTCATCCCCTTCTTCTCCTGCCTTCAATCTTTCCCAGCATCAGGGTCTTTCCCAATGAGTCAGTTCTTCACATCAGATGGCCAAAGTATTGGAGCTTCACTATCAGTCCTTCCAATGAATATTCAGGCTTGATTTTCTTTAGGATTGACTGGTTGGATCTCCTTGTAGTCCAAGGGACTCTCAAGAGTCTTCTCCAACACCACAGTTCAAAAGCATCAATTCTTCGGTGCTCAGCTTTCTTTGTAGTCCAACTTTCACAGCCATATGACTACTGGAAAAACCACAGCTTTGACTAGACAGACCTTTGTTGGCAAAGTAATGTCTGTGCTTTTTAATATACTGTCTAGGCTGGTCATAGCTTTTCTTCCAAGGAGCAAGTGTCTTTTAATTTCATGGCTGCAGTCATCATCTGCACTGATTTCGGAACCCAAGAAAATAAAGCCTGTCCCTCTTTCTATTGTTTCTCCGTTAATTTGCCATGAAGTGATGGGACTGAATGCCATGATCTTCCTTTTTTGAATGCTGAGTTTTAGGCCAGCTTTTCACTCTCCTCTTTCACCTTCAAGAGGCTTTATAGTTCCTCTTTGCTTCTGCCATAAGGGTGGCATCATCTGCATTATCTGAGGTTATTGATATTACTCCCGGCAATCTTGATTCCAACTTGTGCTTCATCCGGCCTGGCATTTCACATGATGTACTCTGCATATAAGTTAAATAAGCAGGGTGACAATATACAGCCTAGGTGTACTCTTTTCCCAATTTTGAATCAGTTGTTACATGTTTGATTCTAACTGTTGCCTCTTGACTTGCATTCAGGTTTCAGATTTAGTTAGTGCAAGTGCAAAGTTGCATGGATTGTAGCCTGTCAGGCTCCTCTGTCCATGGAACTCCCCAGGCCAGGATACTGGAATGGGTACCTGTTCCCTTCTCCAAGGGATCCCAGCCCAGAGACTCTGGCATTGCAGGCTACTTCTTTACTGTCTGAGCCACCAGGGAAGCCCAAGAATACTGGAGTGGGAAGCCTATCCCTTTTCCAGGGGATCTCCCGGTGCCAGGAATCAAACTGGGGTCTCCTGCATTGCAGACGGATTCTTTACCAGCTGAGCTACCAGGGAAGCCCTTGCTATTTGTTAAAGTCACTGCAAATGCCCTAATTCTACCATCCGTCCATCAGCTTCCCAAAGTCAGGAGAACCACTTTGTATTATCTCCTACAATCAGAGACGTAACCCTCAAGCTTGGCTGCGAGACAGAATCACCTGGGACTAGGAAGTTTTTAAATTCCTAAAGCCCGGGCTCATCCCAGACTAATTAAATCTGCAACTGGAACCCAGATTATCAGTTTTTGTTTTTGTTGTTGTTGTTGTTTTTAAGCTTTCCAGTAAACTCGAGAACACTGAATGAGGACCTGGCCACTTTTTTTTTTTCCGTCTTGTCCCAGCACCAGCTCTTCCCTCCAAATAATTGCATCTCCCGCTCTTAGATACAAGCGGACTCCCACGTGTCCTTCAAAGCGTAGCTCACGCTGCCGCTCTGCTAAGAGCCCTTCCGTAGGGTTTGTATCAGGACTTTGCGAGTTCATACCGGGATGCGCAGAGCGGCCCGGCAGCTCCAGGGCTCGGGAGGGACCGAAGGCAAAGGCTCCTCCCGGGCTCACCTTCTGGTCTGAGCTGGGCCCCGCCTGGCGGTACACCCCCGAGCCGTAGGCGAAAGCCAGGCTCAGCTCCTCGGGGAAGTGAGACAGGATCTTGCGGAAGGCCACCCCCGAGCTCTGCAGCGCCTGCAGCGCCATGGGGCCGGGGGCACCCAGGGCCCCCCGAGGACGGCGGGCGGGACCGGGAGCTCGCTCGGGGCGCGAGACGGAAGCCGGGGACCCGCCCGGACGGAGGAAGGCTCGGGCCGGGGGGCGAGGTGAGGGGGGCTCGCAAGGACTCGGGGCGGCAGGTCAGTCAGACACGAAGTCTGTCAGACATGAAGTCACTCCGTCAGGCGGGAAGCAAGCGGGACACAGCGGAGTGGGCGACGTCCTGCCGCTCAGGACACGCGGGCCACGCCCCCCGCGCGCACACGTGCTCCGAAGGCGCAAGAGCGGGAGCAGGCGCCCTCCCGCGAGTGGGGACGCCAGGCCTCTGCAGCGCCCCTGGTGGTCGGAGGAGCGCGTTGCAGGCTGGCCGCCTGGGATTATGACTTGGACATGGGAACGAGAGAGTGACTGCTGATTGAACTGCCTTTGAGCCTTATAAGTCCTTGCTTGTTCTCGCCTCAAACCTCATTTTCATAAATGACTATGAAGTCACGTGTGTAGTATTGCAGGAGATCTTTTGGGTGAAATTCACATAACATAAAATTGTACACTTAACAATTTAGTGCGTTTATTGCATTCACAATGTTATGCAACCATTGTTTCTATTCAGCTCCGAAACTGCAGAAGATTTTGAACTTTAGGGAAACACAAGTAAAGTTAAAATCACCCCAAATCCCACCATCCAGACACTATCACTATTAAGATTTGTCTGTCCTTTCTTCTTATTAAAATCCTCTCCAAATTCTATGATGGGCAGGAAACAGCTTCATAAATGGAGAAAAAGAAAAAAAGAATGAACCAAGTTTCTCTGATATTTTTATTTAATTTTAAGGGTGAGGAAGAGTCTTTTCCCCTTCGCCTTATGGATTGGGCTCACCAAGGGGCACATGAAATGCAGTTTCTGATGGAAATGGGATCCTAGGTAAGAGCTCACCTCTTCCTGAATAATTAAAGAGACGTGGGGCTTCCCTGATGGCTCAGTGGTAAAAGAATCTGCCTGCCAACGCAAGAGGCGCAGGAGATGCGGGTTTGAACCCTGGGTCAGGAAGATCCCCTGGAGGAGGAACCGGCAACCCACTCCAGCATTCTTGCCGAGAAAATTCCATGGACAGAGAAGCCTGGCGGGCTACAGTCCATGGGGTCTCAAAGAGTTGAACACGACAGAGCGACAGAATAACACACATGCGCGCACACGCAGAGAAACTTGCTCCGGGACACGGGGCCCTTCAGGATGTGGTCTGAATTCCTGGACAGGGCCTTTTCAGATATGCTGCCCTTCTCCCCTCATGAGCCCGGCCTCTCAAGGATAACAGAAGTAGCAATCGCTACATCTGGGTTTGGCGACACGCCGTTGATGCGTTTCACATGCATTTTTCATTGCGTTCCTTCTACAGCCTTGGGGGAGGAGGCGATGCCTTCATTCCGCAGATGAAGCAGCCAAGCGTTCCAGCAAGCAACGCGCTGGGCATCTCGTCAGCCCCAGCAAACCGGAATGAAAACCCGACTCCGCGTCCTCCCGGCCTGCTCTGCCCTTGAGCGGCTTTGGGCAGGGACCCCCCGGCTCAAGCGCCAGCCTGGACCGGAGTGGAGGGAGACGGGCGGGGAGGCCCCTTAGGAAGCTGTTACCAGAGCTCCGCGGTGCTACGCTGCCCGGCCCGGGGTGACGGAGGCCAGAATAGGGTGGACTCGAGCAGGAAAGGCGGCTGGGAGTCCCCCCGGCCCCGCGCCCCGCGGGGAGCGCTGCGGCTGTGCGGCGGGGAACAGGCTGCCGCCCTGCAGGGACGGGGGCACGGGGGGACGGGGGGGGGCAAAGACGGGCGGGGAGGCCCCTTAGGAAGCTGTTACCAGAGCTCCGCGGTGCTACGCTGCCCGGCCCGGGGTGACGGAGGCCAGAATAGGGTGGACTCGAGCAGGAAAGGCGGCTGGGAGTCCCCCCGGCCCCGCGCCCCGCGGGGAGCGCTGCGGCTGTGCGGCGGGGAACAGGCTGCCGCCCTGCAGGGACGGGGGACTGGGGGACGGGGGAGCAAACCCGCCAGGCCGTGCCGGGGCGAGGCCGGGTGCCCAGGGCCCCGGGACCGGACGAGGAGCCCCCGTCAGTGCCGCCTGCGCGGCGGAGGCGGCGGAGACCGCGGCGACGGCCGGGGAGCCGGGCCCCCGGGACGGGCAGGAGGTCATCCGGAAGGCGCGGAGGGGCCTCTCCCAAGGAGGACCCGCAGGACGAGGATAACCGGCGACGCTGGTCCCGGTCCTACGCTCACGTTCGCTCTGTGCTTTCCTCTTCATTCCAAAGAGCCCTGGGACCATCCTTGTTCCCAAAAGGAGACGGGCCACCTGCGAGGAGAAGCGGATCTCCCCAAGCCCCACAGCGAGGGCTTTCATTTTAAAATGAAAGCATACAAAATAAAAGCATGCAATAGATATTTTTGTAATTTTTTTTCCTTTAAAACATCAGTGACTTTTCATGTCAGAACATCTCATTCCATTTATTAGCAAAATTTTCTAAAATATAGATATGCCAGCATGGTTTAAACATATTCATGATGATGGAAATAGATTATTTCTATATTTTTGTATGTGCAAACTACACTACAGTGGACATTCTTGTACACAGACCTTGGATATGTGTTAAGTCTTGCTAAAAAGTAGATTTTGCGAAGGGAACTTGCTGAGTCAAAGTGTCAGGACATTAACAAGTCCTCTCAAAAAAACTGGACCAGTTCACACTCCCACCAAACGGGCTTCAGCTCTGGATATAAATAAAGATTCTGCAACGTTGCTGCATTTTTCTCCCTTGTGGGCTTTCACACATAATTATCAGTAATTTTCATTTTCATAAACACTTTCCTTCCTGATAATGCAAAATCACCAGCTGGAAAGTTCCATCACGTTCCTATGTGCATTTTGCCTCTCTCCAGAAAGAGGCAGAAGCAATGGAGCCGGAACACGTTCATTTTCTTCAGCAGAAATCTCCCTCCTCCCAGCAGCTCATCCACTTCTCTCTAAATGCCCGTGTCTTGCTAAGTTAGAAGCTATTAAAAAGCTCCAGTGTTCCATACTTTAGGGTTCTATTGGAACTCTTATACTAAGGAAATAAAAGTGTTAGAGAGCCATTTAAAAATACAGATAAATGCCACTTGATTTGGCTGAATGTTGGGCCTCGTTTTTCTGATTCATCCGGCTGTTGGCTTTGTACTCCTTAACAATGACCTTTCGGGCTTGGTTTCACCAGGAGGATGTTCGCCTATTTCATTTTCTAAAAAGCTCTGTGAAATCTCTCTAACTTTTATGCCTTGGTTTTTCTTATAATCAGTGTTTAAGTCAAGGATATAAAATGTTTGGAAAAAGAAAATCCGAGTTCTGTGATCCTTATAATTAATCCTCTTTTCAGCTGATCTACTGATGGAACTGGAGGAGGGGGTCTTGACGACTGTGTCCTCAGCGGTGGTCACCCTGCCACATCCATCCCTTCTCAGCTGAGTGATGTGTCCTAGGCGGGCCTGACTAACAGCGTCTTTAGTGCCTCTTTAGCCTCTGATCAGAGGTGATGAGGTACCATCTGGGCCCCAGGAGTTAACAGCTGTGTGGCCTTGAGCCAGGCAGCCAAGCTCTCTGTACCTTTGTTTCCTCATCTGTAGAATGGGCATATGGATGTTACCCACCTTATAGAATTGTTGCGACGGCCAACGAAACAGTATCCAGGAAGTACAGAGAATGGTGTCTGCCACTGAACAAGCACTAGGTAGTGTTCTGCATTGTGCTGAATTCTTAAGAGATGAAGTACAAGAGGAATTAAGAAGCATAATTATACCTAATATCTTTATGGCACTTAGCATTTCAAGCAAAGAACTTTTCCAGACATAGCTTTATTTAAGTCTTAAAACAAATCCCGGGAAATGAGTGGTTACTAGTCCAATTTTACAGATGGATAAACTGCTGTGCAGAAAAATGATTTGCTTGAAGTTGCAGGACTAATGCCAGTCCCTGTGAATACAGCGCCAAGTCTAATTCTTTTCATCTTGTACCATAAAAAGAACACAAACCATTTATTTTCCCAAGGGATTCATTCATTCATTCTCCCATTGAAATCTTTCTCTTCCTTTACCTTCAGCTCAAATATCACCCCACTCTGATCAGAAGTCATTGTTCTGTCCTCTGTGCTCTTAGATAACCCTTTACTCTTATAGCTTTAAGCTTGTAGCTCTCCAGCCCTGGTATTAAATTTCAAACGTGTCATCAAAAACAGTTACAAAAGCCTTGGGGACTCTGGTGTCTGGTCCCCTGTGGACGGGACCAGGATCTCCCAATCCAGGTGCACCCTCATGAAGATTCCATAAAAACTCCTGCATCCCAAGCCCAGGGCACCCTCTGGGCTGGAAGAGTTTGAAAAAGTCACGTGCTGTGCAGCTCTCACGCCGGTGGGATTCCCTGCTGCAGCCTCCTTGCGTAGAGCCGTTGCCCCACCTAGGAACCACAACGTCCTCAGCGGAGCGGTCTGCCAGGGCTTTGCATGGGTCTTGAGGGTGAATGGTAAGGGAAAAGAATTTCTGAGGCATAAACCTTGGAGTGTTTCTTCTAGCACATTCCCCTGGAGTCAACAACCTGGGAGCACTCTCTTTAGGTCTCTGATTGGGGGGCTGAGTAACCTGAGTGGGGCATGAAGCAGTACTCTTGCCTCGTGGACATTTCTTGTAACAACAACTTGGAAACTGGTGGTAAGAACCGATGCTGAAGCTGAAGCTCCAATACTTTGGCCATCTGAGGCAAAGAGCTGACTCCCCTAAGGCTGGGAAAAATTGTGGGCAAGAGGAGAAGGGGACAACAGAGGATGAGATGGTTGGATGGCCTCCCTGACTCAGTGGACATGAGTTTCAGCAAACTCAGGGAGATTGTGAAGGACTGGGAAGCCTGGGGTGCTGCAGTTCATGGGGTCGGGAAGAGTCGGACACGACTGAGTGACTGAACGACAAAAGTGAGTAGCCACGAAGGGACCTGAACCTGGTGAGCAGTGACCTCACAGGATTGAGTGACTAAGCAGGCACATGTGCACACCTAATCCCCTCCCGTTTGAGCCTCCCTCCCCCACCCCACCCCACTCCAATAATCTTAATGGCATTTTCATTTATTTAATAAATGCCAGATCCTGTGCTAGGCATTTGATACGCAGCATCTTATTTAACCTAAAGCATACAATGTTCTGCGTTTACAATGATTAAATAACTTCTAACCAGCTGTCTGGGGAGGCCTTACAAATAGCGTGAAGAGAAGTGAAAAACAAAGGAGAAAAGGAAAGATATACGCATCTGAATACAGAGTTCCAAAGAATAACAAGAAGAGATAAGAAAGCCTTCCTCAGCTATCAGTACAAAGAAAAAGAGGAAAAGAAAATAATGGGAAACACTAGAGATCTCTTCAAGAAAATTAGAGATACCAAGGGAACATTTCATGCAAAGATGGGCTCAATAAAGGACAGAAATGGTATGGACTTCAGAGAAGCAGAAGATATTAAGAAGAAGTGGCAAGAATACACTGAAGAACTGTACAAAAAGGATCTTCATGACCAAGATAATCACAATGGTGTGATCACTCACCTAGAGCCAGACATCCTGGAAGGTGAAGTCAAGTGGGCCTTAGAAAGCATCACTACGAACAAAGCTAGTGGAGGTAATAGAATTCCAGTTGAGCTATTTCAAATCCTGAAAGATGATGCTATGAAAGTGCTGCACTCAATATGCCAGCAAATTTGGAAAACTCAGCAGTGGCCACAGGACTGGAAAAGGTCAGTTTTCATTCCAATCCCAAAGAAAGGCAATGCCAAAGAATGCTCAAACTACCGCACAATTGCACTCATCTCACATGCTAGTAAAGTAATGCTCAAAATTCTCCAAGCCAGGCTTCGGCAATATGTGACCCGTGAACTTCCTGATGTTCAAGCTGGTTTTAGAAAAGGCGGAGGAACCAGAGATCAAATTGCCAGCATCCGCTGGATCATGGAAAAAGCAAGAGAGTTCCAGAATAACATCTATTTCTGCTTTATTGACTATGCCAAAGCCTTTGACTGTGTGGATCACAAGAAACTGTGGAAAACTCTGAAAGTAATGGAAATACCAGACCACCTGACCTGCCTCTTGAGAAACCTATATGCAGGTCAGGAAGAAACAGTTAGAACTGGACATGGAACAACAGACTGGTTCCAAATAGGAAAAGGAGTATGTCAAGGCTGTATATTGTCACCCCGCTTATTTAACTTCTATGCAGAGTACATCATGAGAAACGCTGGGCTGGAAGAAGCACAAGCTGGAATCAAGATAGCCGGGAGAAATAGCAATAACCTCAGATATGCAGATGACACCATCCTTATGGCAGAAAGTGAAGAGGAACTAAAGAGCCTCTTGATGAAAGTGAAAGAGGAGAGTGAAAAAGTTGGCTTAAAGCTCAACATTCAGAAAACGAAGATCACGGCATCTGGCCCCATCACTTCATGGGAAATAGACGGGGAAACAGTGGAAACAGTGTGAGACTTTATTTTGGGGGGCTTCAAAATCACTGCAGATGGTGATTGCAGCCATGAAATTAAAAGACTCTTACTCCTTGGAAGAAAAGTTATGACCAACCTAGATAGCATATTGAAAAGCAGAGACATTACTTTGCCAACAAAGGTCTGTCTAGTCAAGGCTATGGTTTTTCCGGTAGTCATGTATGGATGTGAGAGTTGGACTGTGAAGAAAGCTAACCATCAAAGAGCTGATGCTTTTGAACTGTGTGTTGGAGAAGACTCTTGAGGGTCCCTTGGACTGCAAGGAGATCCAACCAGTCCATTCTGAAGGAGATCAGCCCTGGGTGTTCTTTGGAAGGAATGATGCTAAAGCTGAAACTCCAGTACTTTGGCCACCCGATGCAAAGAGTTGACTCATTGGAAAAGACTCTGATGCTGGGAAGGATTGGGGGCAGGAGAAGGGGACAACAGAGGATGAGATGGCTGGATGGCATCACGGACTCAATGGACGTGAGTCTGAGTGAACTCCGGGAGTTGGTGATGGACAGGAAGGCCTGGCGTGCTGTGATTCATGGGGTCGCAGAGTCGGACATGACTGAGTGACTGAACTGACTGAACCATCTCGCCACTAAGGACATATTTTTATGAGTTTCTTGTGATGAATTCATTCAACACATATTTTATGAGGGTGTGTGTGTTTGTGTGTGTGTGTGTGTGTGTGTGTGTGTGCCAAGTACTGGCTGGACCTTGGGTCTATAACAGCTAAAAGAAGACACAAGGTTTCTGCCTTCTTAAAATGTATCAATACTATAGTTACCCCCTGTGGCAACTGGAAATAAGTTCTATCACAAACTGCATTTATAAACGGTGACTCTATTTCTTTATCTGTAGAACCCCTGGCGTAAGAGTATGGCCACATGATTAGCTTCAGTAAAGGAATTCTGGGCCTTCCCTGATGGCTCAGACAGGAAAAAATTCTCCTGCAAGGCAGGAGACTGAGATTCCATCGCTGAGCCAGCAACATCCCTGGAGAAGGGAGTGATAACCCATTCCAGTATTCTTGCCTGGGGTATACCATCGACAGAAGAGCTTGGCAAGCTACAGCCCATGGGGTCACAAGAGTCGGACGTGACAGAGTGATCACGCACACACACAGGCTGCAGAAAGAAAAAACAACACACACACTCAGTAATTTTCCAAAGGCAATTTCTCTGTAAACAAGGAGGAAAGAGTTGAGGAGAAAGGAAGATTTGAGTTGTTTTCTCTTTAAATCTCCTATGCCTTAGGAACACAGCAGAGAACCTAACTTTTCATAATGTCAAAGACAAAAACCCACATAATCCCAGGTTATCAGTCACTCCTGATTAAACCTTCAGGAGACTCTTAGGAGTTGGGGCGGCAACCAAAGAGCAATGAGTCTTGATTTTCAGCAATAGAAGGATTAAATCCCATAAAGAAGGTTTTGCTTGAAAGCTAGGTAAGATGGTGAATTGGTTAGAGGGGAGCAGAGCAGATGGGAGATGACAAGGATAACGAAAGATGAGGACTCTTTCATTGGCCAGCAGACACGGAGACCAAGCTCTGTAGCCATCTATCCATCCATCAACCCATTCATTATCCATCTCTCCATTCATCAGTTCAGCAATCACCGCCCAAGCACATGTGTTATACACAAGAGTGAACAGGAAGAGTCCTCTTCAAGGAGGTCTCAGGTGGAGCTTCCAGGTACAGTTGTATAGGGTGTACACCACGTAACTTCAAGGGCCACTTTTTACAACCTTGTCTCTTGTGAGTTGTGCAGTGTATAACCTGGGCAGCTATACCACAGTCTAGAGAGGAAGACAAACAAGTAAATGGAGCGTTATGGCACCATAGTTAAGGTAAATGGGGAGGAAGACTGTGGGAGCAGAGAGCAGGGGTATATAAGTCATTGGCCATGGAGGTGGATTTCACACAAGGCTTCCTGGAGAGAGTGGGGCCGAAACTGAGCCCTGGACTTCCCTGGTGGTCCAATGGCTGAGACCCCATGGTCCCAGTGTAGGGGGCTTGGGTTCCATCCCTGTTCAGGGATCTCTAGATCCCATAGGCTGCAACTAAAGATCCCACGTGCCACAACTGAGATCGGCCACAGCCAACTAACTAAATAAATAAAAATAAAACATTAACTGAGCTTTGTGGGAAAATGGGAGTTAGCCAGGGAAAGATGTGGGAGAAAATGGTCCAAGCAGAGGGAAGACCATTTGAGGAGCCTGGAGGCAAGAAAAACCTTGATACGTTTGGGGATCTATGAGTGGTTTTATGTGGTTGGAATAGGAATCGGGGGAGGACAAGGAATACGGGAGATGAGTTTAGAGAGGTTGGCGGGGGCCACATCCCACGGGTTCTTGTAGGGCCAGCTAAGATGCGTGGACTGTATCCTGAGGCCAGTGAGGACCAATTAAAGGAGGGCATGACATGGTCAGAGTTGCTCTTTAGCATTCATTCTGGCTGCCGTGTGGAAGGTGGGTTGGAAGGGGACCAGACAGGAAGCATGGAATTTAGCAGGGGGCTGGGACATCATCCAAGATGAGAGCGCACAAGGTAAGGTTGTGGAAGAAGGGAGTGGGGATGAAATGAGACAGGAGGTAGCACTGTCACAATCTGGTGATTGGTTAGAAAACAGAAAGGCTAGCAATACAGAAATTGGGGCCATTACTGAGCTGAACAGGGGTGTGAGGATTGAGATGGTGAGTTGAGTCTGAGGTGCCTGTGGGACCCATGGGTGTTGATGAAGGTAGCATATACCCTGATGCTTGAGAGGGTGATGGAGGCATCTGTAAACCCCACAGTCCTTGGAGGTGATCGTCTAGGACCTTATGAGGAACGAGAGGAAAAGAAGAGCTAGACTAGAACTCCAAGAATCACTGACTCTAAGGGACACACTGCGATCAGGACGGGAGACTGAGGACAGCGACACCGTTTTCTTCTTCCTGTGCCTCGTGGGTTTCCAAGTTTGGCTTTAGCTATAGTACAGTGGGGTTGGGTGACCCATGAGCTCTTAAAATACTCATCACTGCACTCAACGACTGGCATAGAGCCTGGAAAATAGAAGGCTTCATCTGATGTGGGTTGGAAAAAAAATGATTGAATGAATAAATTAAGAAGTGTAACTATAAAGAACGAAGACTTTCAAAGCAATATACCAATATTTATATATAACAAATATATCCCAAATCCTGTTGTTCCCTGAAAAGTGATCTCCTTAATGAATAATTACCTCCACGGAGGAAAAAGCTTTTAAATTATACCAACAAAGGGAGTTCCCCAGTGGCATAGTGGTTAGGATTCAGAGCTGCACTGCCATGTGGCCAGGGTTAAATTCCTGGTCAAGAACTGAAATCTTATAAACTGCGTGGCATGGCCAAAGTATGTAGAAAAAAAAAGGTATCCCAGAAAGAAAGATAATGTATAGAAATGTATAGAAAAAGATCTATACATTTGACTAAATGAAAGTTTAAAAATGTGACTTTAAAAATCATTCAAGATTGAAAACAGTGACAAATTTGGGAAAATGATAAGACTCACAAAGGGTTGGCTTCCTTACTATGTAAGCATTCCTTACAAAAAAGAAAAAAGAAAAAGCTAAATATTTCAGCGTGAAAAATAAGCCAAAGCTATAAATAGGCAACACACAAAAGAACAAATACAATAAACCTATTTTTAAAATTCCATCTTATTAATAATTCAAACATTCATCTTAAAATAACATCTTCACTAATCAACTTGGCAATGAATTTTGAAAGTTTTAAACATATGCATACTCTTTGATCCAGAGGTTCTATGTCTAAAAATTTGTATTGAGGAAAAAAATCAGAGACGTGCAAAAAATAAATATATAGGAGAATATTATTGCATCATAATTTTATTAGCAACAAAATTGGGAACAACAAAACAATAACGGGACATTACGAATCATTTGTGCTTTTGTTTTCAATCTTTTCTATTTTCTACTTTCTGCAGTAAAGATAGATGGCCTTTGCAATTCAGAAAACAAATAAACTCTGCTTTTCTGAAAAAGTAAAAAAGAAGTCACCTTGACTACAAATATTCCTTTGGAAGGAGGCCACTGCTTAAAATCTGCCGGACCCCCCTTGCTAGCAGTCTTAAAAGTTAATTTCTGAGACACATAGGAAATTGATCATGTTACTCTGTAGTCATCATTTCATTTTGGATCCATAAAAAAAAAGCCATGATTCAGTTTCACCACCCACCTAATTCATCTGCCTCTATATCAAATGACTTTAGGGTCTTGTGAAAAAAATCACTCTCCCAAAGTATGAAAATGTTCCCTTCTTGAAGAAATTGCAAAGGAATGTGTTTAGACTTTTGGAATATATATATTTTAGAATATATATATATATGCTTATCACGGAGCTTGGCATATGGAGCTCAATAAATAGTAGTAGTTGTTATCCCCATTTTCTTATTTGGTTTTATTTATTTCCGCAGTTGTCTAGGAGGCCAGATTGCTGAGGCCAGATGGGTGAATTCTCCAGCCAATGCTTTTGATAAAATACTGACTCATTCCATCAGGTTTTTTTCTTTTTTGGGGGGGAGGGTGGACATTCTGTAGCCTCCCAACTTAAAATGTCAAGATTCCAGGACCCAGAGAAGCAAATGAATAACGTCCAATTAACTGCCTTAGCAATGTCTGTGGACTGTGCAAATGGGCATCGTATTGACAGTTCCTCAATGTATGTTAATATGTGGTCTTTGAGATAAGGGGCTGGGTTTGGGGCTGAGCCTTGGTCTGCTCTCCACTGCCGCCTAGGAGCAGAGAGGAGACGTGCTGCCTCTCCTGCCTGGTGGTACCTTCTGGAGGAGACGGAGGATTGCATGGTGTCACCTCTAGGGAGAGCTCAAGCTTGTCTTCCCCCGACACGAACGCGGGGTCTGGATGAAGATGAGAAGGTAAACGGAATCAAAACCCAGACCTCGGAGTGCGACAGACCTCCTTCGTATCCGGGCTCTGTCACACAGCTGCGTGACTTGGAGCAGTCACTCTCCCTCTGAGTCTCGCTCTGTTACAATGGGGATATAATGACATTTCATAGGCGTGTTTTGAACTGAGACAGCAAAAATAACCACTTAAAATGAGGTCTGATGCATCGCAGGTGCTCCACAGATGGTGTCTCCAGATTCAAAGCATGTGATTCGTACATACTGCCAGCGGGGTGTAGAGAGATCATTGAAAGAACTGGTTGTGCGAGAAAACCTCTTAGATTTTTTCTTTCCTTGAAATTTCAGGATTGCACTTCTCTCTTCTTTCTAGTGAATCCAGTGCTGGGCTTCTGCCCCTGCAGGAAGGCTCTCGCCCCTTGGAATGGAAGACCTGTCCATGTTGGAGAGAGCAGAAAAGAGTGGGTGGACTGGGGGAGTCAGCACAGTGGCTCTGCCTGGAGTCAGCAGATCCAGGATCAGAGTGTGGGGCTGGAAAAAGAGAGCCAGGGAGAGCACATAGTTTTCCTTTTGCACACCCAGCCTGATTTGGGGAGTAGCTGGCAGTGCTGAGACTCAGTCTGGGATTGCCTTCCAGAACGAGTGTTGTGATCAGTTACCAGTGACTGGCTCAGCTGAGGACAGGAAGCTGAGGGCATGTATTTGCTCCTCGGTGGTCTGTCAAGTCCTCTTCAGCCACGGTTCAGGGACCAGGGCTGAACTGTAGACTGTTTGAAATTGGTCTGCTGACAAGGGAAGAACAGAAACTGAGAGTTAAGTGTTCGAAAAAGATTTATAGTAATTGGACAGGGTAACTTTATTGAATCTCATTGAATCTACTGAGTTTGTTGAATCTAATAATAAAACATTCCGGCTCTTATTTGCATGTTTTTTCTTATTTTTTTCCTAGTGATTCACTTTTATCATATTTTATCAAATTATCTGTCCGTGATAGATGCAGAGAGGGAAGAAAGAAGTAGTCCTTCACCAAAGAGACTTTGAGAAGCACTTACTTGAGCTCCAGGCAAAAGGAGTTGTTTCTGCTCCTAAACTGACCAGCAAGCTTATTAGAACAGGAGACAGCAAAGTCACGAGGATCAGTTACTGCTGACGTTTCTGCAACTCTCCCTCAGGAACCTGTAGCCGTAAGGGGCTGGTGGAGAGTTCAGAAGTTTGACGTCCTGACTGCCTTTACCTCAGAGAATGGTCCAGAAACCAGATACTCCTGTTTGCTTTTTTTCTTTTTTTTCTTTTGGCCTTTTGTCCTCCCAAAGGTTAATTTGCTTTTGGGAAAACTGAGGCAGCTCCTCAAATACGACATGTGTTCTCACAAAAAGTTTCCAAGGTGGGATGGTTGACATGGATACTCCAGGTTCCTGTGGAGACTCTGCGGAGGGTGTTCGCAGGCCTCCTGAGTGGCTGGCCCAGAGATGTGCCCCAAGCAAATGACACGATGCACGTGCTGGCTCAGTCCTAAGGGTGCATTTACCTCCTCTGTTCAACCTAACTGTAGATTTGGGCAATCCGATTTGTGTAGCAGCTGAGCACTACAGGGAATGACAATTCCCAGGAAATCACTTATATGGAAATCATGAAACAAGAAGCTTATGGGAGGGAAAAGCAAAGAAAAGCCAAATGCTTAGTAGAAAATTGTGATCGTGTAGGCAGTTGATGTATGGGAAGGGTGAGTGGGCAGATGATGACCCTGCCCCTCACCTGGAAGCTCTTTCTGCTGCTGTTGCTGCTGCTAAGTCTCTTCAGTTGTGTCCGACTCTGTGCGACCCCATAGACGGCAGCCCACCAGGCTCCCCCGTCCCTGGGATTCTCCAGGCAAGAACACTGGAGTGGGTTGCCATTTCCTTCTCCAGTGCATGAAAGTGAAGTCACTCAGTCGTGTCCGACTCTTAGCGACCCCATGGACTGCAGCCCACCAGGCTCCTCCCTCCATGGGATTTTCCAGGCAAGCGTACTGGAATGGGGTGCCATTGCCTTCTCCGGGAGCCCTTTCTACTCCCCCAGAAGTAAGAGCATCTTTCTTGCAGCCAAGGCTTTGCACAGTGGTCCCAGAGCCTCCATCCTCAGGAGGTGTGGGACCAGAAGTGGTAGACGCCACCTGTTGTCGTGGTCCAGAGCCTGGGAGGGAATCAGATAGACCTGGGTTCAAACTCCAGTCTCTGCTCACTAACTGTGCCATCGTGGGCAGGTTGCCTCACCTTTGAGATACGCAGTTTCCCCATCGTTGGCGTGGGATGGCACTGGGAACCCCTCAGGGTCCTTGGGATCTAAGCTGACAAACCCCAAGGGACAGACACCGAGGTCGCCGGGGGTGTAGCCCCCTGCACAGTCTGGTCGAGTGGGCTCTGAGGAACTGACAGGGGCCAAATGTGAGAGGCCATCTGGTCCAGCTCACCTGTATTTTCAGAGGGGGTCCCTGAGGCCCAGAGAGGGACATGGAATTGCCTGAGGTTGACATGCCAGGACTGGGTCCAGACTCAGGTTTCTTCACTTGCCAGCTTGCTAAAAAAACAAACAAACAAACAAAAAAAACAACCCTCAGAACTGCTTTGTCATCCAAGTTCAAAAGTGCTCTAAAGCTGAATGGTTTCCTAGCTTTTAGCTTACTTTTGAGAGTAGCTCGGGTTCTAGCTCAAGCCTTAGCAGGGGTTCAGATCAGAATCCTGGCTTCCTGGAATACCAGTGCCTCCTGGGAGAGAAGTCATTAGAGGAGAGGGCACCTGGCATAGCAAGCCTGCATGTGTGCGCTCGGTCGTGTCTGACTCTCTGCGACCCCATGGACTGTAGCCCACCAGGCTCCTCTGCCCATAGGATTCTCCAGGCAAGAGTGCAGGAGTGGGTAGCCATTTCCTACTCCAATAACATGCTTAGCTGGTCAGCAAATTCTTGTCTTCAGATGGGGCCATGACTCTGGCTGGACCCCAGACACTCCTCTCGAAGTCCTTGCACAAGAGGATTGTAAGTGACCTGTTTTACTAACAGTTCTATAATGTTTTGAGTGTGATCAGCACACTCTGTGACAATTTCTAACAGAGAGTGGCAGAAGGGAGGAAAGAAGCGTTAACTCTGCTTGGCTGCTACACGCAGGGCAGCTCTGACCGCCTGGAGATTTCAGTCGTGGCAGGAGATGGTGTTGTGAAGAAGAGACGCAGGGAGAGAGGGCAGGTGGAAGCCTGTTACAGTGGAGGTGAGTCTATTCGAGTTGAAGTGGACGCGGCTAGCTGTCTATCCAGTACCATTTCCTCTTTGCCGAATGAACTACCATCTTGTTCAAAGAGGCAGTGAACTTGGCCCAAATGACGGACTTTCCCAGGCTCCCTTGAAGTTAAGGGATGACTACGTGCCCTAGTCTGCTCAGTGTGCCCTAACAGGGAACTACTGTGGACACTCCTGAGAAGGTATACAGAATATAAGCACTGGGGGAGGGGAGAGGTGTCCTCTTTCTTT
This sequence comes from Aepyceros melampus, assembly GCA_006408695.1. Taxonomy (NCBI): domain Eukaryota; kingdom Metazoa; phylum Chordata; class Mammalia; order Artiodactyla; family Bovidae; genus Aepyceros; species Aepyceros melampus. The sequence continues at coordinate 338,437 of SJXQ01011316.1, forward strand.
TTCTTCCTGCCTGAAATGTGATTGATGGCTGGAGCTGCAGCAGCCATTTATTCAGAATCTCCATTAGGTAGTTCAGGCAAAATAAAAGAAAACAAACACTCTCCTATTTGTTTATGCCACAAAGTTCAGGTTTTCTGTTCTTTGGGGGCACAAAACATTCGAAACTTGATAAGTGAACACAAGAACAGAAGACCTGCTTTGGAGTGCAAAGGATGTTGGACTTGAGAGGAAAGCAGGTTCCACAGAGAGCTCTGTTGTTCTGTATAGTAATTTGGGTTATATCATGGTACTTAGGTAATGCACTCTGAAGCAAGAAAGATTAAGAGGCATGGTTATTGGAATGGAAGCAACAAATATGTGATCATTTGTAGATACTGTAATTGTGTATGTGAAAAATTCTGAAGAATCTACACAAATGATTAAAAGAACTTAGCAACGTCTCTGGAAACACGGTCAGTGCACAAAAATAATTTTATGTCTGAACGCTAGCAACGAACAAATGAAAAAAGAAATTTAAAGAATCTCTTTATAATAGCATAAAAGATGTCAAATACCTAGAAATAAATTGAATGAAAGATGTATAATACCTTAAACCCTACAAAACATTACTGAGGGGGAAATATCTTAAAAAAAGAAAGGATGTTTCATTGGAAAGACTCACTATTGTGAAGATGACAATTCTTACCGCATTTGTTTGTAATTTTAATGAAGCCCAGGGAGGACAAAAAGAAAGCCTAACAAGTATTTTGGTAGTCACTGACAAGCTTGGCAAAGAGCTAAAAATAGCCAAAGCAATTTTGAAGAAGAATAACGCTGTCTTCATCATTACAGTTTTTTGTTACCATCAGATGCACGTGCGTGCTAAGTCCCTCCAGTCGTGTCTGATGCTTCGCGGCCCCATGGACTGTGGCCCGCCAGGCTCCTCCGTCCGTGGGATTCTCCAGGCAAGAACACTGCAGTGTGTTGCCATGCCCTCCTCCAGGGGATCTTCCCGACCCAGGGACCAAACCCACGTCTCTTAGGTCTCCAGCACTGGCAGGCAGCTTCTTTACCACTTGTGCCACCTGGGAAGCATCAGATGTTGTAAAAAAGCAACAAAAGATGATAGTAATTAGGACTCAGGGACAGACAGGCTGACAGAATAGGAGAGAGAGGCAAGTACCTGAGTGAATCTTACAGTTATGAAGAATGAAAGGCGATAAACACGAAAGGTTGCATGTTGTATACTTAGATTTATGTAAAATTTGGAAACGGGCAAAGTGATTCATGGTATTAAATCAGGATGGTAGTTACTCTAGGCGGCAGGAAGCGGGTGGGGCTGAGCAGGAAGGCACTTCCCAGGTCTGATTGTATTGTTTTTGATCCATGTCTGTTATTCTTCTGTACAATGTTCACCAGTTAAAATATTAAAGAGTGTGGCCTCTGGAATCAGACTGGTCAGCCTCTTATCTTCTGTGTCCTTGGAGAAGTTACCTCGGGTCAGTGTCTCGGTTTCTTCACATGTAAATTAGAATGAGGAAAGGCAAATGAGTCAATATCTATAAAACTCTTAACACTATCTCTGGCAAATAGTAAGACTGGCTGCTGCTAAGTCGCTTCAGTCGTGTCCGACTCTGTACGACCCCACAGACGGCAGCCCGCCAGGCTTCCCCGTCCCTGGGATTCTCCAGGCAAGAACACTGGAGTGGGTTGCCGTTTCCTTCTCCAATGCATGAAAGTGAAAAGTGAAAGTGAAGTCATTCAGTCGTGTCCGACTCTTCGCGACCCCATGGATGTAGCCCACCAGGCTCCTCCATCCATGGGATTTGCCAGGCAAGAGCACTGGAGTGGGGTGCCGTTGCCTTCTCCAGTAAGACTGGCTATTACTGAGACTTCCCTTGTGGTCCAATGGCTAAGACTCCATGCTCCCAATGCAGGGGGACCCAGGTTCGATTCCTGCTCAAGACAAATAGTAAGACTGGCTGCTGCTAAGTCGCTTCAGTCGTGTCCGACTCTGTGCGACCCCACAGACGGCAGCCTGCCAGGCTTCCCCGTCCCTGGGATTCTCCAGGCAAGAACACTGGAGTGGGTTGCCGTTTCCTTCTCCAATGCATGAAAGTGAAAAGTGAAAGTGAAGTCATTCAGTCGTGTCCGACTCTTCGCGACCCCATGGTGTAGCCCACCAGGCTCCTCCATCCATGGGATTTGCCAGGCAAGAGCACTGGAGTGGGGTGCCATTGCCTTCTCCAGTAAGACTGGCTATTACTGAGACTTCCCTTGTGGTCCAATGGCTAAGACTCCATGCTCCCAATGCAGGGGGACCCAGGTTCGATTCCTGCTCAAGGAACTAGATCCCACATGCCACAATTAATACCTGGTGCAGCTAAATAAATATTTTTTTCAAAAAGATTGGTCACTATTAGTTCCATAATAACGAGAGTGGAACTCAAGATTGGTGATAGGGAAAGAACTGGTAAAGGATTAGTGTTTGGTCTTCCCTGCTGGCTCAGATGATAAAGAATCTGCCTGCAATGCAGGAGACCTGGGTTCGATCCCTGGGTTGGAAAGTTTCCCTGAAGAAGGGAATGGCTACCCACCCCGGTATTCTTGCTTAGAGAATTCCATGAACAGAGGAGCCTGGTAGGCTACAGTCCATGGGGTCACAAAGAGTCAGGCAGGACTGAGAGACTAACACTTTCACTTTGTAGACAAAATGATAAAAAAGAAATCAAGATGGTTCCTCGAGTCAGGCAGGACTGAGAGACTAACACTTTCACTTTGTAGACAAAATGATAAAAAAGAAATCAAGATGGTTCCTCGGAATTTGCTTGCCTACTTGCTAGCTAAAGTGCTTCCAAATCAAGATGAATCTGAGCCAGCAAAAGAGCTGGAAATCCACAGTGGAGTCCAGTTATTCCCTAGCTTGTTAGCTAGTTCTGAACTTTGAAGAAAGAGGTTTCCTCATTAGCGTGCAAGTTAAAGAAAAAAATAAAAAAGAATTCAATTTCTCTGCTCATTAATTTGTCAGTCAGCTGAAAGCCTACGATTGAAGACTGCTCCCAGCTTTTCACTTACAGTTGTCGTCCCAAGACATTCCCGGTTGTCAGCTGCCAAAGGGCAGACTCAGGGTTCCTGATACTCCTGGGTCTCTGCTGGTGGATAGGCTGGCAAGCCCTCACCTTGCCTTTCTCCTGGCATCTGCCTGTGAGCCTCATCGCTCATTATAGAAGAAAAGTTTTTGTTCTCCCGTGAAAGGGTTTTCAGGCTTCAGCAATCAGAAGGGGAGGTAGACAGTCCTGTATCCTGGGAGTCACCTTGGTGGAGGGCAGAGAACCATGGCGTGCCCTGTGGGGAAGAACACAAAATAAGATCTAGTCATGGTCCTGCTCTTTAGAACAAAAGCCTGCCAGCTGGTTCAAAATGTCACCTGATACATATATTTTTTATGATAGAAAATTAAATGACCACACCCGCCGTTGTTTCTGCATAAAACCTTTAGAACAGAGGACTTGTCTTTCCAGATCCCTGGGGCAAATTAAAACAGCAGAAAGCTCTGATGAAAAACTGAAGGCAGGGGCTCCGCACAACCTCACTCTCTCTGTTACTGGCGCCCTTCAAAGCCGAGTATTTTCATCCATTTCTCCCTTTGGGGCCCTGAAGGATGGATGGCAAAGCCAGTCCCATTCCTGGTCAGAGAGCAGGCACTCAAGAGAGATGGATGAAGGTCCAAGGAGCAGCTGGGCTCTGAGTCTCCTAGGCTTAGCAGGAATGGATAATTATTACGCTGCAGAGTTGGAGAAAGAATATTTCTTTCTTTGTTTAAAGGCCAAAGTAGGCAGTGATCTATGAGGCCCGGCTTCACAGACTGAGAAGGAAAATATAAAGTGCTTATCAGAGCAAGGGTGGGGTTTAAACCTTCGAACCACAGCTCTGTCACTGACTAGCTGTGTGACCTTGGGGCTTGTGAACGTGAATCCCCTAGCCTATTCAGAGGGTCCCAGAGTATCTATTTCGTAGGGTGCTGGTGAGGATTAAATGAGATAAAGCATGGAGAGTACCTAGCCTGGAGTCTGGTACCCGGCAGGCCCTCGATAAATGATAGCCTTTATTTGTTATTATTCATGTCAAGTGGTACCACTCGCGGCTTCTGAAATTACAGCCCGTCTCTTTTGACATCCCTTCTCTGTTGGAGTGTTCCAAACAAATTTTGTGGTTGGATGTTTGTCTGTCTCCGGTGGTCTGGCGTTCTAGTTAAACAGGCCGCGGATGTCTGTACCTTGGAGACCTTTTGCCTGGATAATTGGTGAGAAATTGAGTTAGGGGCTGAGGTCATTTTCTCAGGCTGACCAGTCGTGCCTCTCATCTCAGGGGCAGGGCAGCCTGGCTTTTGTCTCCATCCTCAGGAAGCTGTCAACGTGGGTGTGAGGCGAGCTCAGGCCTCAGCTGCTGCTGATGCCGTTTGGAGGGTTGCCAGCTGGAGAGGGGGTGGCCCACGCCCACGTTTGTCTGCTTCTGTGTGCCTGCAGCTGGGAGAACAGGGCAGGGCGCAGGCTGCCAGACTGTCCACTGCTCGAGCCGCTGGCCTGACCTACTTGATGCTGGCCAACTCCACATTCTGACTCCAGCCTTAGGATAACTTTTTAGACCTTATTTCTGGGGTTCCCCCCAATAATGACAATATTAGTAACATCGGTTACCATACAGTGTACTTGTCTCACAAGATACCTGGCTTGCATTTGCAGAAACACGGATGGACCCAGAGACGATCATCCCAAATGGAACAGTCAGGAAGAGAGAGACAAGCACCGAACAATGTCACTTTGACACGGAATCTAAAATACAACACAAATGAACTTACCTGTGAAACGGAGTCAGACTCACAGACGCAGAGAATGGAGCTGTGGTTTCCAAGGGGGACAGAGGTAGGGAAGGGAAGGATTGGGGACTGGGGATTAGCAGATGAAATGAGTATATGTAGGATCAATCAACCGCAAGATCCTAGTGTACAGCACAGGGAACTATATTGAATATCCTGTGATAAACCAGAACGGAAAAGAATATAAAAAAAGGTATATTGTGTGTGTGTGTGTGTGTGCGTAACTGAATCACTTTGCTGTACAGCAAGAATTCACACAACATTGTGAATCAACTATGCATCAATTAAAAAAAAAAAGACATTTGGCTCGGCCATTTATTAGCTCTGTGAATTCAAACTATATGACTGTTACTGAAGCTGGTGTTCTCAAACTTTGTGATAGAGTAGAATCATCTGGGGGAGGTTTTAAAAATCCCAATGCCCAGGCCACATCCCTACTAATCACATTCAGAATCCATAGCGGCAGGATCCTGGCATCAGCAATTTTTAGTCGAGACCAAAGAGCAGCTGCCTGCGGACCTGAGAACTCACTCTCCAGGCTCAACCTTGCTCTCAGTGTGGTCCCCCGACTCCAGGGTGGACATCACCCGGAAGCTTGCCAGCACTCCTGGGCTTTGGGCCCCACCCCAGACCTACTGAATCAGAATCCCCGGGTGATTCTCCTGCACATGACGTGCACGGGAGAGGTGCTAGTCCAAGACTAGCTTTCCTTATCAGTGCATGTATGCTCAGTCGCCTAGTCGAGTTCGGCTTTGGGGACCCTATAGGCCTATGGAGAAGGAAACGGCAACCCACTCCAGTATTCTTGCCTGGAGAATCCCAGGGACGGAGGAGCCTGGTGGGCTGCCATCTATGGGGTCGTACAGGGTCGGACACGACTGAAGCGACTTAGCAGCAGCAGCAGCAGCAGACAGCCTACCAGGCTCCTCTGTCCATGGAATTTCCCAGGGTAGAATACTGCAGTGGGTTGTCATTTCCTCCTCTGGGGGAATTTCCTGACCCAGAGATTGAACCTGGGTCTCCTGCTTTTTCTCCTGCACTGCAGTCAGATTTGTTACCTGCTGACCCATCAGGGAAGCCCCCTCCTATCAGTAAAGTAGGGATAACAGTAACACCCATTATGTTTCTCACACCTGCACACAAGGGTCCCCTGGAAAACCTCATGAAAATAGAATTATTAGAACTTATCGCAGCCCTACTGAATCTCAATGTCCAGGGTGAGAGTTTGTGAATCTGTAATTATGCCATGTTGATTAATATAACCACGTACATTCTTATAACCAAGTACATTTGGGAAATAGTTCCAATTTTGGGGGATTTTCTTTTTTTAGAAACAAAGGTTTTGTTCTGATGTGGATCATTTTTAAAGTCTCTGTTGGGTTTGTATGATACTGTTTCTGTTTTATGGTTTGGTTTTTTGGCCCCAAAGCCATGTGGGATCTTATCTCCCCTATCAGAGGTTGAACTGGCACAGCCTGCATTGGAAGGTGAGGTCTTAACCACTGGACTGCCAGGGAGGTCCCTATCGTCATGATTAAGGTCACAAGTGTTAGTCGCTCAGTCGCGCCTGACTCTTTGTAACCCCATGGACAGCAGCCCTCCTCTGTCCATGGGATTTTCCAGGCAAGGATACTGGAGTGGTTTGCCATTTCCTTCTCCAGGGAATCTTCCCGACCCAGGGATCAAACCTGGATCTCTTGCACTGCAGGCAGATTCTTTACCATCTGAGCTATGAGGAAAGTCCATTGTCATGACTAAGTGAGACAATAAAGCTCTATTTTTGTTTTTGTCATGTAGAGGGTAACTATTTGTGACACAATATTAGCTGTTTTGTGTACAGGCTGATTGAATGGGTGTCTCCACTCATTGTCAAGATTTTTACAGAGAAAGCAATGGTTTTACTTTTTGGCTATCAGGAAAAATTTGTTTCTCGGTTGATCAAAGTTTCCTGGGAATCCTCTCCAACCCCGAGGGCAAAGTCCTTCACGTGCTGATGCCCAGGACCTAGGCTGGTGCCATTCTGTGGCTCCACCAGCTCAGCCCAAGACCTCTGTACCCACCATGGCGGGAGGACAGAAGCAGAGAGAACTGCCACATGCCCTTGGGTGCTTAGCCCGGGAGTGACACATGTCGCCTCGACTGAGCCTGCTGGCCAGAACTAGCCAGGTGGCCCTGTACAGTGGCAAAACTGTACTCTCCCTATGCACTCAGAAAGAGGAAAAGGAAAACCAGATTTTCATGAGCACAAGTAATGTCTATCCCAGGCAGGCTAATAATTTGGCATTGCTACGAACCATTATTCTTCAAATATTTGCTAAAAGGGTATTTAGAGAAGAGGCTGAACGTTGCTGGGTTTTAAAAATGAAAACAAATAGGAGTCCTCTTGGCAGTATTTAGTTTCTCTGTTTCCAAGCCGAACGGCTCTGGATTCAAAGCCACATCTCCATTCGGCAGAAGGAAGGCTAGCATTAATCTCAACCTCCTTCCTAGGAGATGAGTTGCTGCTGCTGCTAAGTCACTTCAGTCGTGCCTGACTCCGTGTGACCCCATAGACGGCAGCCCGCCAGGCTCCCCCATCCCTGGGATTCTCCAGGCAAGAACACTGGAGTGGGTTGCCATTTCCTTCTCCAGTGCATGAAAGTGAAAAGTGAAAGTGAAAGTGAAGTCGTGCCCGACTCTCAGCGACCCCATGGACTGCCACCTACCAGGCTCCTCCGTCCATGGGATTTTCTAGGCAAGAATACTGGAGTGGGGTGCCATTGCCTTCTCCAGAAGATGAGTTAAGAACCTGTAATTATTGGACTGGAGTCTGAAGTCAAGTGGGCCTTAGGAAGCATTGCTATGAACAAAGCTAGTGGAGGTGATGGAATTCCAATTGAGCTCTTTCAAATTCTAAAAGATGATTCTGTGAAAGTGGTGCACTCAATATGCCTGCTAACTTGGAGAACTCAGCAGTGGCCACAGGACTGGGAAAGGTCAGTTTCATTCCAATCCCAAAGAAAGGCAATGCCAGAGAATGCTCAAACTACCACACAATTGCACTCATCTCACACGCTAGCAAAGTAATGCTCAAAATTCTCCAAGCCGGGCTTCACCAGTACATGAACTGTGAAATTCCAGATGTTCAAGCTGGATATAGCAAAGGCAGAGGAACCAGAGATCAAATTGCCAACATTAGTTGAATCGTTGAAAAAGTGAGAGAGTTCCAGAAAAACATCTACTTATGTTTTATTGACTCTGCCAAAGCCTTTGACTGTGTGGATCACAACAAACTGTGGAAAATTCTTAAAGAGATGGGAATACCAGACCATCTGACCTAGCTCCTGAGAAATCTGTATGTAGGTCAAGAAGCAATAATTAGAACTGGACTTGGAATAACAGACTGGTTCCAAATTGGGAAATGAGGATGTCAAAGCTGGATATTGTCACCTGCTTATTTAACTTATATGCAGAGTACATCATGAAAAATGCTCGGCTGGGTGAAGCAAAAGCTGGAATCATTACCAGGAGAAATATCAATAACCTCATATATGCAGATGACATCACCCTTATGGCAGAAAGCAAAGAAGAACCAGAGAGCCTCTTGATGAAAGTAAAAGAGAGTGAAAAAGCTGGCTTAAAACTCAGCATTCATAAAACTAAGATCATGGCATCTGGTTCCATCACTCCATGGCAAATAGTTGGAGAAACAATGGAAACAGTGACAGACTTTATTTTTAGGGGGCTCCAAAATCACCACAGATGGTGATGGCAGCCATGAAATTAAAAGACACTTGCTCCTTGGAAGAAAAGTTATAACCAACCTAGACAACGTATTAAAAAGCAGACATCACTTTGCCAACAAAGGTCCATTTAGTCAAAGCTATGGTTTTTCCAGTAGTCATGTATGGATGTGAGAGTTGGACCATAAAGAAAGCTGAGCACTGAAGAATTGATGCTTTTGAACTGTGGTTAGAGAAGACTCTTGAGAGTCCCTTGGACTGCAAGGAGATCCAACCAGTCCATCCTAAAGGAAATCAGTCCTCAATATTCATTGGAAGGACTGTTGCTGAAGCTGAAGCTCCAATACTTTGGCCACCTGATGAGAAGAACTGACCCATTGGAAAAGACCCTGATGCTGGGAAAGACTGAAGGCAGGAGGAGAAGGGGGTGACAGAGGATGAAATGGTTGGATGGCATCACTGACTCGAAGGACATGAGTTTGAGTAAACTCTGGGAGTTGGTGATGAACAGGGAAGCCTGGTGTGCTGCAGTCCATGGGCTCACAAAGAGTCTGATACAACTGAGTGACTGAACTGAACTGACTTATTGGACCATGCTTCTTGGGTGTCCCATCTACCTAAACAGTTCATCAGAGAATATTCTTCCCAACCATGGACAGTACTTTCCCCCAGAAGGAATTCTAAAGATGGAACAGTGGAGATGGTTAACTGTCTATCCAATGTTCAATCCCTTTCCCTCTTTCTGACTATAGGCTAGCAATTAGAGTTAGCCACTTACCCAGTTACAAATTTCTTTCTTTTTCCTTAAGAGCAGGACTCTGTTGTGTACCTATGTGAAAAATTATACATCTCAGTCTCCCCTGAAGATAAGAATGACCAGATGATAGTACTTAGGTGGGACTTTTAGGAAAGCTCTTTCAAGGATGTTGCCTGTGCTGAGACAACAAGGTTACCTCTTGTGACCTTGTCCTTTCCTACTACTTGGAATATAGATGTGATGGCTGGAAACGCAGCATCACCCTTATCACTATGAGGTGATTTTGCCAATGAGAGGTATTAGATAAGCAACACAGACAGAGGATGGAGTTATCACATCTGCCATGAACTACCCATATGCAGACTTCTTTTATAAGAAAATGAAAATATGTTTAAGCCTGTAGCTGGTGTTATAGGCTGTCCTCCACTGCAGGCTTGTCACAGAGAGAAAGAGGTAGAGAACAAGAAGTAGAGATAAAAGACAGCATTATATGTCAATAATGGAAAAATTAGAAGACACAGAAAAACAAGAAGAAAAAAGAATGTAACTGTCCCTTGTGGTAGGTACCATCAGCTGACTAACCTCACGCCAACCAACCTTGGGTTTTTTCCCAGCTTCCCTTGCAGGTGGGGTGGCCATGTGACCCAGTTTGGGCCAATGAGATGAGAGGGTAAAGCTTTTGATTTTCTGGCTCAGAGGAACAGATGGGGCTCGTGCCATCCCTTCTCCCTTGAATGTGGGATGTAACGTGTGGTGTTGCAACCATCTCGAGACCACGGAGAAAGGCCGAGGGAATGCACAGATGCTGGCCCTGACAAGGTTGGGCTGATGAGTCAATGCCAGCAGCCACCCACTTCCAGACTTCTCATTTTGTGAGAAGAATAAACCCTCGTTATTTTAAGGCACTGTTAGTTGGGTTTTCTGTAACTTTCATCATAACTATTCCTTTAATATACTCTCATCATCCAAGGATTATAAATGATGACATCCCAGCTGCATCTTTTCAGATCTTTTCTGATGCCTGTGCAGCAGAAAAATATTTTCAGAGAGAAATATTTTGTTTCCTCCTAAAATATACCACCTTGTACCTTGTGTTGTGCACCCACCATTGGGGCATTTTTCCAGGCATTACCCATGAGGGACAATAAATAGTTTAGAAAAACAAAAAGCCCAAGTCTTGGCTACTCTGAGGGTGACTTGAAAATTTACAGCTGAGACAAAAGCTTAGAAGCCAGAGTACATTTGATTCACAAGAGCCAGGATTTTGACAGAAAACATAAAGCTTATCTTCAGATTTGCACTAGCCTGACTTTATATATAAAAGAGCAAACCTGGGTGCTTCAGAGCACAGTTTTGGAAGATAAGCCCCAGAATGGAGAAGAATGCAGGTCTGAAGAAAGAGACAAGGTTGGGTATCTGGAGAGAAGAGGAAACACGGGAAGGCTGAGAACAGAGCTGAACCTTACCTCCATTCTGAAGAGGGGCTCAGAGCTCCGCCCCACTCCCGACACTGGCCGTGCGCCTTAGGAATCCTGAGTAAGTTTAGTGAGAACAGGAAAACAGGAGGCGCTTGAGCTTCTCCTCCCAGGATATGAGTCCATTAATGTCACTCCATGTCAAACCTGGTGCCTTGAGAGACAAAGTAGCCATTGCTTGAGAGGAGGTGGTGATACAGAGGGCATCCTTTCAGATCTAAGAATTCCCCACCCCCATGTGCCCCTGTGAAGGACACCAAATGGGCTGAAAATAAATTGGGACCAGGAAGACCAGGGAGTGCGTACATTTTTCAACTAACAGTTAGGACCAGACCAGAGACTTTAGTAGCAGATGCCAGAGCTTGATGATGGGGACCAGAAAAGATGACCTGCAGAGGCCAAGGGAAGAACAGAGGGAGGGGCAGGACCAGATGCCACTTCTCTGGATTCCAGGACAGCGCATCTGTCTATGGAAGAGCTAGAGAACCAGGGGAGGAGGAGGAAATAAAGAGGATCTTGAACTGACCATCTTAAATTAGGAGTGTCAGAGTTACTTTGAGTTACAAGATTAAGTTTTCTATAATCAGCAAGAATATGGAATAATAGGATTCGTTGGGTTTTTAGGAATAAAGTTCATTTATGAGGGGTGGGGTTCCCAAGTATATATTCTGTAAATTTCAGCTCACCACCATGCATACAGTAAAGAATCTGCCTGCAATGCGGGAAACCGGGGTTTGATCCCTGTGTCAGGAAGATCCCCTGGAGAAGGAAAAGGCAACTCACTCCAGTATTCTTGCTTGGAGAATCCCTATGGACAGAGGAGCCTGGCGGGCTACAGTCCATAGGGCTGCAAAGAGTTGGACACAGGCGAGTGACTGAGCACAGCACACCATGTATACCTTTATAACATGTATGTAATTTTTCTCAATATGGAACAATATTGAATATGCTGTTTTGTCCATTTCTGTTCTCCCAATATATTGTAAACGTTTTTCCATGCCTACAAATATGAATTTGAAAAAGTGATACTTAAACTTTGTTTGAAAGTTTTGAGAATCTGAAAAGAATCATGCACCCAGAAGAAGCATATGCAAAAATGTCTGTCTGTCTGTATTTATTGATCGATTTGCAATATTTATTTGGCTGTGCCAGGTCTTATTTGTGACACACAGGATCTTTGATCTTTGTTGCAGTGTGTGGGGTCTTTAGTTGAGGCACGCAGGATCTAGTATTGATGTGTTTAAGGGTACTAGTTTAAGAATGCCTGTTTAAGAATCCTTCACCTGCTACAAAATTTTCAGTCCCTGAATAGTATATACTATATCCACTCTGCTATCTATTCCATCAGCCTCCTATTGTTGCACATTGAGACTCCAATTTTCCTCTATTATAGATGCTCTTTATGATGAATTCCTAGAAGTAGAATTTCCAGTTATGTTGGAATGTTTCCACTGCTTATAACAGAATATTCAAATAACAATGGCTTGTTTTGCTCCACATTATAAAATATTCAGAGGAAACAGCCTGGAGTCAACTCGATAATGCCATCAAGGACCCATACTTTGCTGTCTTTCTGCTCTGCTCTGCTTTGCTTTTTGGTTTGTCACCTCATGGTTACAAAATGGCTGTTGCAGCACCAGATATCATATCCTTCTTTAAAGCAGGATAAAGAGAGGAAAGGGCAATGCTTTTTATCAGGAAAGTTGATTATTGCTTAAATCTACATAGCCAGAGTTAGATAACATGTCTGTAGGTCTCTAAGGGAGACTGAAAAAGTAAATATTCCATTTGCCCAGACTTTTTTAGTGGAGGTGGTTAAGGGAGAAGAATGTCAGTGGTGGATCTTAGATTACTCGGTATGCCACCCAGGGCCTAAGTCTGAACATTTTAAAGGAATTGATCTACAGAGCCAACATACTTGAAAAGGTTTTGTAAACCAACCAAATATTCTGTACAAATGTGAGGTATATAATTTATTAGAAATGATGCTGTGTTTCCCCAGGAGATTGAATATGTAGCATTATTGCTAATCTCCAGGCAGCTGCCTTTCTAATTGGCCACCTCTGTTCAGAAATAAATTGTTAAAAGCTCTTTCTTATAGAAACAGCTTTTCCATCCCCAGTGACCAAATTACTTGCTTAGACCCTGTTTTGATACTTCAGTCACCTCGTGCTGGGGTGTCAGGGAAACAACTTTAGGCAGGAGGTCCAAAGACCTGGGTTGGTTTTTGACTTCTGCTTTCTGACCACAAGAAAGCCATTTTTCCCCAGGCCTTGGATTCCTTATCTGTAGGATATGAATAATAATTTCTACTTTACAGCATTGCTAGGGGGGCAAGGTGCCGTTCTCAGTAGGAATGTGAATTTTGGTTACCCTTGCTTTTTCAGCACTCATTCTTCTTCTTTTTTGAATAAAACAATAGTGTATTTATTTTTGGCTGCACTGGGTCTTCGTTGCTGTGCTCAGGTTTTCTCCAGTTGTGATGAGTGGAGGGCTCCTCTCAAGCTGCGGGGCCCGGGCTTCTCTTTGCAGTGGCTTCTCCTTGTTGCTGAGCACACGCTCTAGGGCAGGGCTCAGTTCAGTTCGTTCAGTTGCTCAGTCATGTCCGACTCTTTGTGACCCCATGAATCACAGCACGCCAGGCCTCCCTGTCTATCACCAACTCCCAGAGTTCACTCAGACTCATGTCCATCGAGTCAATGATGCCATCCAGCCATCTCATCCTCTTTCGTCCCCTTCTCCTCCTGCCCCCAATCCCTCCCAGCATCAGGGTCTTTTCCAATGAGTCAACTCTTTGCATGAGGTGGCCAAAGTACTGGAGCTTCAGCTTCAGCATCAGTCCTTCCAAAGAAATCCCAGGGCTGATCTCCTTCAGAATGGACTGGTTGGATCTCCTTGCAGTCCAAGGGACTCTCAAGAGTCTTCTCCAACACCACAGTTCAAAAGCATCAATTCTTCGGTGCCCAGCCTTCTTCACAGTCCAACTCTCATATCCATACATGACCACAGGAAAAACCATAGCCTTGACTAGATGGACCTTAGTCGGCAAAGTAATGTCTCTGCTTTTGAATATGCTGTCTAGGTTGGTCATAACTTTTCTTCCAAGGAGTAAGCGTCTTTTAATTTCATGGCTGCAGTCACCATCTGCAGTGATTTTGGAGCCCCCCAAAATAAAGTCTGACACTGATTCCACTGTTTCCACATCTATTTCCCATGAAGTGATGGGACCGGATACCAGGCTTCAGTTACTCCACAGCAAGTATGATCTTCCCAGACCAGGGATCCAACCCACGTCCCCTGGCAGGCAGACTCTTAACCACCGGACCCCCGGGGAAGTCCTGCACTCAATCTTGCTGGCCGTTTCCAGACCTGTTGAATCAAGGCCAGGGCCTGAGGTTTGCTGATAAACTCTCCAGGGGGAGAAAATTAACCTGATTTGCAGTGTTTGGTGATAGGCATGGCGGATTTCAAACTATCAACGGTTTAGCAACTAGCTACAAAATTTCCAGATATTTAACAAATCCCCTAGTTAGCTGGTACGAGCCAGCTCCAGCACATCATTGGCCCAGAGCAGACAGTCAGCCACCGTGCAGACAACTGTGCTGGTGGGCCATATCAGTGTTTGGATCCACCTGCCAAGTGTGGCTGGCTTCCTCAGTGGCTCAGTGGTAAGGAATCCACTTGCAATGCAGGAGACGCAGGAGACTCAGGTTTGATCCCTGGGTCTGGAGATCCCCTAGAGTAGAAAATGGCAAACCACTCCAGTATTCTTGCCTAGAGAATCCCATGGACAGAGGCACCTCGTGGGCTACAGTCCGTGGAGTCACAAAGAGTCAGACACGACTGAAGCGACTGAGCCCGCACAGGGCGGGTGTAGTTATCAGCTCTCCTCCCTGTCTCCAATATCTCTTTTCATACATACCTCTGGATTTCTGAAAGATGTCTATAAACTCCAGATGGAGTTTAAATGCAAGCTGTTTGAAGAATTGATTTCTAGTAGTGAGTAGTTCTAGGCTGGCAAAGAAAGGACCACAGTTACATAGGGGGAAAAAATCTATCGAGAACTCTCTCACTCTTCCTCCTCTTCCTGTTTATTTTTGTCCAGAATCAAGTCTCAGTCAATTTCACATCATCTCCACCCCTATGTGCCATTCGTTTGGTTGATAAGTGACAGAACCCCAAGTCAAACTGATTTAAGAAAGGAGGAAAGTTTATTGGCTCACATCAACATGATATTCAGGATTATGCTGGCTTCAGCAAGGCTAAATCCAGATTCTCAAGAAATGTAACCAGGACCTCAGGCAGGCTTTCTCCAGGTGACAAAATGGCCATCAGAAGTTTGAATTTAGAGAAGAGAGCACGTCTTTCCTGACACAGCCTGTCAGACTTGCTGATTTGCCCAGTTGGGGTCATGTTCTCGTTGCTGAGCCGTCCATAGTTAACAGAGAATGTAGTGCTTTCAATGGCAGGCTGGAGCTATGTACTCATTCCTGGAGCTGGAGTTGCGGTCTGCCCATCTGAAACCACATGGGCGGGACTTCCCTGGTTGCCAAGTGGTTAAAAACCCCGACGCAGAGGACAGTCCCTGGTTGGGGAACTAAGATCCCACATGCTGCAGAGCAGCTAGGCCACGTGCTCTAACTACTGAGCTGGTGTGCTCTGGAGCCCGCTTGCCAAAACTAGAGAGTCCGTGGGCCTCAACGAAAGATCCCGCATGCTGTACGTAAGATCAGATGCAGCCAAATCAATCAATAAACCACATGGGCTAGGAATGCTGGGAGGTGGGCCACCCAAAGAACAGTGGGATTCCACTAACAGAAGGAGAAGGATCAGTGTTTGGCAGGCCGAAATAGCAAATGTCCACAATTCTGGTGTGCTTCCTGTTACCCTAGGGAGATCTGTGTGGCATCGAAAACAGAAATGACTAATAAAGCTAAACGTTCCTGGGCTTCATCAGCCTGTGATTCCCAAGGAGGTCATATTAATACTAATACTTGTAATTTTTTTTTTCATTAAAAAAACCTGCTTTTATTTATTTATATTTTTATTTTATTAAATTTTTTTATAAATTGGAAGATAATTGCTTTACAAGGTTGTGTCGGTTTCTGCCATACAACATGAATCAGCCACACGTAAACATATATTTCCTCCCTCTTGAGCCTCCTTCCCCACCCCGACCCCCATCCTACCCCTCTACGTTGTCACAGAGCACCAGGCTGAGCTCCTGGTGAAAAAACTGCTTTCAAAGGCAGCCTCTGTGATAATTCAGAGAGTCTCTCTGGGTGGATTCACGTGGCCTCATGAATCAGTCTGGGGTACTTACTTCTCCAGCAAAGCTGTCCAGCCAGTGCCCTGCTGATCACTGCGACCTCCAGGGCTGTCAGGATAAAAGGGCATGGGCCCAGTGCCTGGAGCCCCAGCCCAGGGGGCAGCTGAGATGAACCGCAGCATTGTATATGAAACACGGACTATAGACCTGGTATTTTACATGTGATTTCTCCTTTAATCCTCTCAATAACTCCTTTGTTGTTCAGTCGCTCAATCATGTCTGACTCTTTGTGACCCCATGGACTGTAGCACACCAGGCTTCCCTGTCCATCACCAACTCCCGGAGCTTGCTCAAACTCACTTCCCATTGAATCGGTGATGCCTCCAACCATCTCATCCTCTGTCGTCCCCTTCTCCTCCTGCCCTCAGTCTTTCCCAGCATCAGGGTCAGGGAATCTGACTTTGAAGGTCAGCGGGATTCAATTACAGAACTTCCACAGGACTGTGCAAACAGAGACTCGTGGAGGGCACAAACAGAACCTTGTGTGCTCCAGGACCCAGGAGAAAGGACCAGTGACCCCACGAGAGACTGAGTCAGACTTGCCTGTGAGTGTTTGGGAGTCTCTGGCAGAGGCGTGGGTCAACAGTGGGTCAACAGCCCTTGGAGGTGTGTATTGTACCATCCTGCCCTTGATGATAAAACTGGAGACTAAAGGTCGTGTCCAGACTAAGTTGGCGAGACAGGGAGCTGGGATCGGATGATCAGCTGTTCTGATTTTCAGTCTTTCACTCTTTCTCCTCTTCCTGTTTATTTCTGTCCAGAATCAAGTCTCAGTCAATTTTACATCATCTCCACCCCTAAAACAGAGCTCCCCTCCCAAGGGAAGCTTATTTAAAGTTAGTTGAATGTAAGAACCTGTTCTTGTCCCTCAGAGGCACGGGTGAGTTAATCAGTGTAGAGCGGGGTCATGGGGTCAGCTGTATCCTCCAAAATTCATGTGTCTAAGTCTCGACTCAGAAAGTGAAGGTATTTGGAGATAGGATCCGAGAAGAGGAAATGGAATTAAAATCAGGTCTTGTGTATGGGCTCTAATCCAATATCATATAATGCAATATAACTGGTGTCCCTGTGGGAAGAGATTAAGATCCAGACCTGCACAGAGGGAAGGCCAGATAAGGGCAAAGTGAGAAGACAGCATCTACAAAGCCAAGTGGAGAGGCTTCCGCAGAAGCCAACCCTGCAGACACCTTGGCGATGCACTTTTTTAGCTTCCAGAATTATCAGAAAATACCTTTCTATTATTCGAGGCACCTGGTACTTTGTTCTGGCAGCCTGGGAAACTAATAAAGCCAGAAGTATCTTTGAAGAAAAGAGACGTCAGAATTAAACACTGCTGAGATGGGGAAGAATGTCTTTTTTTTTTTTTTTATTAAAAAAAAAAAATTTGTCTAGGACTTCCCTGGTGATAGAGTGGATAAGAATCCACCTGCCAGTGCAGGGCACACGGGTTCGATCCGTGGTCTGGGAAGATCCCACGTGCTAAGGAGTAACTAAGCCTGAACACCACAACTACTGAAGCCCATGGCTCACAAGAGAAGCCGCTGCAACCGAGAGTAAACCGCCCCCCACTACAGCTAGAGAAAGCCCTCGCATGAAGCAACCAAGACTCAGCACCGCCAAAGTAAAAATAAATTAATTTTAAAAATTGTCTGGGTGATAATACACCCACAGGCAAAAGGCATAAAGTCGCCTTCCTACCTCTGTCCCTCCCTTAAGCCACCTGGTTTCCCTTATGGAAGGTGAATGGTTACTGATCTCATATTTCCTCCCAGAGTTATTCATTCTCTCTCTCCCTCTCCACACACAGGCACAAATGTATATTTAAATAATTTTCCTCACCTTATGCACACTGTTTTGCACCTTGGTTTCTTTGTTTAATAAAACACGCTAAAGATCCTGCAAGAATGACTTTAACCAAGCATGTTGGGAAAGTCAGAGAAATACGCTGCTGAATCACCAGCGTGATTAAAAACTAAAAGCAACACATTAAAACAGTGCTGCCACCCTGTCAGATATTTTAAGCCTGCTGCCTTCTGCAGAGGCGGGAGGGAGGCCCCTGGAGCTTCCGAGAGGGGCACTGACTGACTGAACCATTAGCGGCTGGAGAGGAGCCTGGCTTGTCGGGAGGGCAAATCTTGGGTTATTCGCTCCTGCCTCAGGCCTCCTCTCTGCCCTTCTCTCCCCCAACACACAGCAAAGTAGGTCAGCCGGAGAGATGCTGCCTTGAGCGGGCGGGAGAATGGTCCTGCTGAGTGGGAGGGCCCGCTTCTGGGCCCATATTGGGATGCCATCTGTAATCGTAGACTCTCGGAGCTGCGAGAGATCTTAAAGATCGTCTTGTCTAAGTCCTTCGGTTTACAGATGGGAAGCTGAGCCCAGAGCGAAAAAAGAACTTTGCTAAGGTCACCAGCTAGGTGGGGATGGAGCAGGGACAGAAGGTCAGCGTCCTGCACGTTTCACAGCACAGTCCGGACCTGTGGTCCCCAGCCTTTCTGGCACCAGCGACCAGTTTTGTGGAAGACAATGTTTTCTGTGGACTGGCGGGAGTGGAGATGGTTTTGGGATGATTCAGGCGTGTTATATTTATTGTGCACTTTATTTCTATTATTACTACATCAGCTCCACCTCAGATCGCCAGGCATTAGATCCTGGAGGTTGGGGCCCTCTGAACTGTAGATGATATATGAGTGGTACTCTCTGTGGTTGTGCAGGGCACAGACTGGGAGACCACACATGGGACGTGGCAGGCAGTGATGAGCTAAATGAAATTGTGCTCGTCATTCCTTTAGCATACCAAGAGAAAATTAAATGTTGGCTATTATCATCATTATCATTTTTATCATCATCATGAAGAACCAACCATCTTGTTTCTAGAAGCAGAAAGGAGTAGGAGAACTGAGGAGAAAAGTCATCTTTTCACGTTTCTTTTCTACTATAAAGGCAACAAGCGTTCAGAACAGAAAGCCTGAAAAACAAACCAAATAACAAAAATAATACAATTCCACCAACCAGAAACAGCTTCTTTTGACATATGGTGTATGGTTTTGCAGATCTTTTATTCCCACCTGCTTTTTAGCTTACACATACATTGGGGGAAGAATTTCCCACATCAATAAATGTTCATCTACAATGTCAGCTTCAGAGACAGGACCACAGCCTAGTGGGAAAGAACATGGACTCTGGATCTAAGTGGCCTGTGTTCAGTGTCAGCTCTACCCCTTACTAGCTGTGTGACCTTTGGCAAGATAATTTCTCTGTGCTTGAGTTTCTTCTTCTGTAAAGTGGAGCTAATAATAATGATATCTACCTTGTACAGAGTGTTTGCCATGTTGCTGTTCTTAGATCAGCCTGTTTTGTGAAAATACTATAATTTGCAAAGCTGGTCCTCATTGTTGGCCTTTTAGATGGTTTTCTCCTTCTCCCTGTCCTGAATAATGTGGCCACAAATATTCTCAACCATGTATCTTTGAGCACATCTATGGTTATTTTTATTAAATTCATAGAAATGGAATTGCCAACATATGGGGGCTTCCCTGGTAGGTCAGATGATAAAGAATTGGCCTGCAATGCAGGAGACCTGGGTTCCATCCCTGGGTCAGGAAGATCCCCTGGAGAAGGGAATGGTAACTCACTTCAGTATTCTTGCCTAGAGAATCCCACGGACAGAGGAGCCTGGTGGGCTACAGTCCACGGGGTCACAAAGAATTGGGCATGACTGAGTGACTAACAATTTCATTTTTTTCCCCACCAGGGGATATACTTGCCAAATTCTCCAGAGTTTGTACCAACTAACTAAAGGACTAAAGAGCAGCATGAGGCCCTGGAGTTCTGGAAACAACAGGGGACTGCGGGGACACAACTTAGCACATGTGATTGATTGATTGATTTTTAAATTTATTGGCTGCACCGGATTTTAATTGCTGCACGCATGATCTCCATTGCAGGATCTTTCAGTTGTGGCATGTTGGTCTCTAGTTCCCTGACCAGGGATTGAACCCCAGTCCCCTGCACTGGAAGCACAGAGTCTTAACCACTGGGCCACCAGGAAAGTCCCTCAGACATGAGCTTTAGTTGTCAGTAGATCCATGTAGTTCCCTGGAGAGGCCATATCTGCTCGTGCAGCCTAATACCATGCTTCCCACCTTCAGGATTTTTTTTCCATGTAGAAGAAGGTATACCATAATATGTTTAATATTGAAAAGAAACTTACTTTAAAGACAACATTTGATGCACGGGGATAGTCCAGAGAGAGGGTGTGGGGCGGGAGGGTGGAGGTGGGGGTCGGGATTGGGAGTTCATGTACACTCATGGCTAATTCATGTCAATGTGTAACAAAGCGAATACAGTATTGTAAAGCAAAACAAACTAAAAAATAAAAATTAATTAAAAAAAAATAAAAAATAAATAAAAATAAAAAGCCACACAAAAAAAATTAATTTAAAGCAAAAATGAAAAAAAAAAAAAAGACAACATTTACTTTAAAAGAGAACTTTTGTTGTTCAGTGGCTAACTCATGTCTGACTGTCTGTGACCTCATGGACTGCAGCACGCCAGGCTTTTCTGACCTTCACCATCTCCCAAAGTTTGTTCAACTTCGGGTCCACTGAGTCAGCGATGCCATCCAACCATCTCATCCTCTGTCGCCCCCTTCTCCTCCTGCCCTCAATCTTTCCCAGCATCAGGGTCTTTTCCAATGAGTCGGCTCTTTACATCAGGTGGCCAACAGTTTTGGAGGTTCAAGAAAAGAGAACTGTAAATGTAAAATCAGAATCACTCACGTAAAAAGTAACTGTAAAATAACTATAACTGTAAAATAACTGTAAAAATAAACCTAATATTTACAAAATATTATTGAATTGTAGCTAGAAGCTTTTGCCTGGGAGGGCTCTGAACTCCAGGCCCTGCACTTGGCATCTCTGGAGGGGGATTAGCAAATTAGCAGGAGCCAGAGAGGTGTTAAGACTTATTAGCTCCAACCTGACACTTTCTCTTTGGTATAGTCAGAAAGATCAAGAGAGCATTGAAAAGCGATTTTAGTGGGAGTAGAGGGGACACTGATTTTATGTTGAAGGGCCTGTGAAGTTACCTTCTAAAATTGCCCTGTAACCATTTTCTTCAGTTTAGGAAACACGAGCCAGAATTGCTTCAAGGGCCAACTTCCCAGGTGTAAAAGAACTTTTCCTGCACATGTCCATCCCATTAACAAGGTCTTATAAGTAATTATCAGCTCCATTTTACAGATGATAAAATGGAGGTATATAAAGGTTAAGTAACACACCAAGATGGCTATAGCTAATGGCCAGTAGGGCTGGCATTTGGAACTCAGGTGTTCTGGCTCCAGAGTTTAAGCTCCTAAATAGCACTTGATACTGGCAACGGCTGATCCTGGGACTAATTACCAGTTACATCCCTATTTGCATCTTATTCTCACACTGAGAATGTTTAGACAACAGGACTCAGCTTGTACTCCTTTAACCCTGCTATAACTCACTAGATTGACCTCGCTTTGACCTTGACTTGACCTTGACCTTGACCTTTTCTTGTTACCTGGCCTGGTGACGGAGACTCTGCTATCCACCACTGGCACTGATGGCTCTAGGCCTTTTTGCACCAGGAACACTTGGGTCTAGAAGTGAATGTTACGTTGGCATTTTGGGGGGCTACAGTGTAGAGGGGAGTTACTTTGCCAAGGGCTGCAGAGTGAGTTCCTGCCAAGCCTGAGCTAGAACCCTGATCTGCCAAGTCCTACGTGCTCCACCACACCCTGGAAGTTTCTTAATTACATAAACAATTTGTCTTCGTGACAGTGGTCTTAACTTGCTTTTCCCAGCAGTCTTGGGGGAACTGAGGCCGTGTCCAGTTCAGAGCTAGTTCTGTACACCAGAGGATATTCTATCAGAAAAGGGCATGGGACGAGAACCCAGTCCCGTGTCGCTTTAAGTTCAGATCTCTTCCTATTAATACAAATGCCCCATCTCCACTTCTGTCTCTTCACTTTCCCAGGTCCTCTCTCTCATTTCCTAAGACTTTTCATCTTGTCTCTTTTCTCATAAGGATGGTGGTGCCAAAATGTGGGTGATTCATACTGAAGTGTGAATGACTATACCTAGGGTCATATGTTTCTCCATCTGGGTGTGTTTGCACTTACAGAGATTGCTCTCTACTGCAACGGAGGCTTTCATTCCTATATTTGTAATCTACTGCTATGTAACAAATTACCCTAAGACTGGTGGCTTGATATTAATACAACAGCAGTCATTTATTATCTCTCACAAGCTCTGTGTGTCAGGAACCCAGACAGGGCAGAAAGGAGAAACCTTAACTCCATTACACAATGTCTTGGTCCTCAGCTGCGAGACTCAAAGGCTGGGGGTAAAATGAAGACTTTCACTTATGCATCTGTGGTTGGAGCTGTGTCAGCTGGAAACACCCCTCATGGCCTCTCCATGTGTCCAAACTTCCTCTCAATATGGTAACTGAGTTTCCAGGGCAAGTAACCCAAAAAAGAGAGCAAGACAGAATTCATTGCCTTTTTTTTCTTTTCATATAATAAAATATATATATATTATTTTGGCTGCACCAAAATATTATTTTGACTGCTGCTTGGTTGCAGCATGTGGAATCTTTCATTGTAGCATAGTAGTTCCCTGACCAGGGATCGAACCCAGGCCCCCTGCATTGGGAGTGTAGACTCTTAACCACTGGACCACCAGGGAAGCCCCTGAGCTCATTGCCTTTTATGGTCTAGCCTCGCAGTCCCTGCAGTGTCATTTCTGCCTAATCCCACTGGTTGAGGCAGTACCCAAGGTCCATTCACTTCCCAATGCAGGAATATCAACATCATATTATAAGAAGAGCATGTGGGATGGACACGTATTGGTGTAGCCATCTTTGGAAAATACAGTCTGGCACAGCTCTCTGTCGCTCTGAAGTCTGTGAGGACAGCTCTTAGGCACTTGGTGGGGAGGGTCTCTCACTGTATTTCCCATCAGACTCGCTTGCTCTTGGGGTTCTCTTTGCTCTAGCTTCCTGCATTCCAAATTCTGCTTTTCTCTCCTCTGCATTTACACTGCAGTTTGTGATACATTATTTCTTAAAAGGTTCTGACAGCCCTCTCCACTGATAGGCAGGGGCGTGATCCTGTCTGCCAAGAGGAACTGACATTGAAAATAGAGAGGAATAAAAGTGCTGATCCAATTCTGTGCCATTGGATGGAGCCCAGCTAACAACGACTAAAAAGTTTCCTCTCTGGAGTAAAAGCATTCCCTGGTCTCAAAGGAGGAATTTAAAGGCTGAAGGTGGGCTGAGCTTCAGAGATTGTGTATACTGAGTGTGCACATGTGCGTGCTCAGTTATGTCCAACTCGTAGTGACCCCATGGACTAAATAGCCTGTTAGGCTCCTCTGTCCATGGACTTTCCCAGGCAAGAATACTGGGGTGGATTGACATTTCCTTCTTCAGGGATCTTCCTGATCCGGGGTCTAACTCATGTCTCCTGCAGCTCCTGCATTGACAGATGGGTTCTTCTACCACTGAGGGTGGAGGTTATCAAGATCTGTCCAGCAAAGTGGTAGCAGTTCCATAATTCCTAATTTGGGGTGGGAGGAGTTTTGGGGCAGCAATCTGTTTAGCAGAAGGGATTGGAAGTTCCATTTGCATAACATTTTACAGATATCTGAGAGAGCATCAGTTGTCTATTTCAAGGATTTGGAAGGGGAGCTGTCTTAGTTTGAATTTGACCACAAGCAGACTCTGATTCAAGAGAGGAGAAGTGAAACAAACAAGGGGAGGAGGGCAATCAAAGGCATATTATCAAGCCAGCTACCACTGTAGGTGAATGGAGCTAAGCTTGCTAGGGAAACCATAGGAGTAAGTGCAAACTCTCCCCTCCAGAGGTATCCCACCCAAGAGGTGACAGACTGGGGTATTGATATTCCAGTTGCCATCAGGGCTGCTCTTGTAGAGCAGGGTTTAATTCCATCCTGATAAAGCGTCGGACACGACTGAGTGACTTCACTTTCACCTTTCACTTCATGCATTGGAGAAGGACATGGCAACCCACTCCAGTGTTCTTGCCTGGAGAATCCCAGAGACGGGGGAGCCTAGTGGGCTGCCATCTCTGGGGTCGCACAGAGTCGGACACGACTGAAGCGACTTAGCAGCAGCAGCAGGAGCTGCGAGCCAACCAGACTTTCAAGGCTTTCAAAAAAGGCTGTAGTCAAAGAGATGCAGGCACTGGCAGGGGAAGCTGGTACTCACCCAAGTAGAAAGGATTACAGGCATGACATTGACAGCGTATCCTGCAGGGAAGGTGAAAACCCGGAATTAAGAGGGTTCTGGGAGGTGAGACTTTCAGTATTAAGCTAACAAGCTCCCAGACAAGCCAGGATGAAGGGGTAACTCTATCTCTGGGTGTGTGTGTATGTGCACGCACATGCGTGTGCTCAGTTGTGTCCAAGTCTTTCTGATCCCATGGACTGTAGCCCACCAGGCTCCTCGTCCATGGGATTTCCCAGGCAAGGACACCAGAGTAGATTGCCATTCCCTTCTCCAGGGGATCTTCCCGACCCAGGGATCCTACCCGCATCTCCTGCATTGGCAGGTGGATTCTTTACCACTGCGCCACCTGGAAAGCCCCACCCTAGCTTTGAGGGCAAAGAAAAGGAACCCATCACCCAAAACTACTGTCTGGAGTGAAAGGATCTACAAAGTATTTACAAATGATAAAACTCTTCTGGAATTAGGCAGTAGTGATGGTTGTACCATTATGTGAATATTCTAAAACCCACTGAATTGCACACTTAGGGTGAATTTTATGGTGTGGGCAACCTACAAAACCCCTTTGAGCCTCTGTGTTCTCTTTATGAGAAAGGAATGATAATAATATCAACTCCTATCTCAGGGAGTTGTTGTGAGGCTTCAGTGAGATAGTGCTTCAGACACTACTGTTGAGATCCTTTGTATTCTTTACTCTGCTTGTTGGTATAGACAAGCCTAGGGGAAAACCAGGTGTTAGGGCTGAACTACAGTCCATGGGGCCGCAAAGAGTGAAGCAGCTTAGCATGCAGGAAGGAACACTCAGCTTATTCTTATCTGATTAACTGATAAATTTCTGGAACAGAGTCAGATGGGCTGGAAAGGTTTCAGAAAGCAATATGCTTTCATTCAACAGACATTGCTTGACCACTGCTGGATACCTACCAGGTATCATCCTTGGAATAGGTAAATGAACAAAACTGATAAAGGTTTGAAGTAGCAAACTTTTTGCGTTCCTGCTGTCTGATTCATTCCATACTGCAACCCTGTGAGCAAGGTCCTTTTCAGTTGTCACTTGAATGAGGAGACAGAGACTCAGAAAGTGGTAACTCATCCAGGATACTTCACCTAACAAGTGGCAGACCTAGGGTTCTGAATCCTAATGCTCTCTGTTATTTATTTATTTGGCTGTGCTGGGTTTTAGTTGCAATGAACAGACTCTTAGCTGTGGCATGAGGGATCTAGTTCCCTGACCAGGCATTGACGAGGGTCCCCTACATTGGGAGCATGAACTCTCAGCCACTGGACTATCAGGGAAGTCCCCTAACACTCTTTCTACTGTGACTTGCTGACTCCTTAGAAATAAGGCTTTCTTTTTTTCTCTTTTTTTCATTATTCAACTTTAAAAAGAAAATTATAGTTGATTTACAGTGTTGTGCTGGTTTCAGGTATATAGCAAAGTGATTCAGATAAATATATATATATGCTCATATATATATATTATTTCCCCTTATAGGTTATTACAAAATATTGATTATAGTTCCCAGAAATAAGCCTTTCAGAATGAAGTGTTCTGTCTGCGATGTAAAGCAGATAAGATATTAGGTTGGGTAGAGCTCATCTCTTTATGGAGAATTGTAAAAATCTCAGTCCTGGACTGATTTGCAAGGCAATTGGAACCCTGTGGTATTTTGAAGATAGAAATAATATTGGTGATTTTTTTTTTTTTTTAACATCTGTAGATACTTTGGAAAAGGCAGTGTAGAGAATCTAAGCTGTCAGTCAGGAGACCTCTTCAGTAGTCCAGGCATGAGGAGGCTAATGTGTAGGCCAGTGATTCTAAACCTTTCTACCCTAGTGTCCCCTTTTTATAACAAATATGAAAGTCTCCTGTAATATCCTAAAGATTTATAGTCAATAAAAAATACCTATAAACCTAATTTTTAAAAAGCAGTCTACTGCTCTAGTTGAGGCATAAAGCTGCAAGAAGTATTTTATTAGAAAATGACATGTCTGCTATTTAAATATGTAAGTGCTCAAGTATGATTACATTAGAAGACACAGTGAAGCACTGAGCAGTTGCTGGCATATTGCACCAGGCCACAGAAATCACTGTGAGTGTGATGGCAAAAATGCAGGCTGATTTCAGATGGGCTACACTGGCAGTCAAATATCATAAGCGCCATTGTCATCGACAAACTAATTTCTCCCAAGTTGTGAACAATTTTTGGTTACAAAGTGGAATCTTTCCTCAATCTACATGATAGCTGCACTTCTGGAAAATTCGTCTTCACTAACACAAATGTTCTATGTAGTAAAGTCCTAGACTAAGATGGTCACACGCAGGCTTTTCACCAACTCAGTGTCCAGTGGAGTCTTTTGAAACCTTAAGGAATCCAGACGGTTTGTTGTCCGGTGATGTCTCATACATTTTAGGATGGCTAGGATCAATAGTCCCCATCCACCAAATACCCTCCCTCCTATTCCACTTACTGTGACAACCAAAAATGTCCTCACAAATTTTCGGAAGGCCCCTAAAGGTCTTCTCTGCTTTTATAGGGAATCATTGGTGCAGGCAGTGACCCATGATGTGGTAAAAGATAAGAAAGTTGGTAGTAGGAAGCTTGGGGGAACTCAGAGGTCCTGAGAGTGATGGGAAGTTGACAAAAGGTGGTGGAACAAAGAACAGAGAGCCTAGGTATTGGATGTATTCACTAGTCTCATTGAAAATAGTAGATAATAAAGTGTTTGTCAGGGAATTGAAGTTGGAGAAGGAAATGGCAACCCACTCCAGTGTTCTTGCCTGGAGAATCCCAGGGACGGGGGAGCCTGGTGGGCTGCCGTCTATGGGGTCACACAGAGTCAGACACGACTGAAGCGACTTAGCAGCAGCAAGGAATTGAAGACATTTTTCATATCATTTTTTAAAAGGATGCAACTTATTTTAAAGTTTTTAAAATGTGTATCTGTAGTCATATATAGTATATAGTTGTCTCAGATAAGCTTGCCTTTAGGGATTAAGAATTCATGTTCACTAGCCTGTTTTAATTATGTAAGTGAATATTTACCTGGAATGAGAAATCACACCAGATATTTTTAAGTTGACAAATACTTTGTATATTAAAAAATTCAGGAAAAATGATATTCTCTTAATGATATTTTATATTCTTGTTTGTGCCTAACTCATCAACAGTAATCATATACCTTCATATTTTGACCTGCATTTACTTTGGTATTTCATATCATATTTTAAACTGTCATTTTCTGTAAATTAGAAAAAATAATTTTCTTCTCTAAAGTTATTGGTATTTAGAAAAGCTTTTCTCACAGGTTGTTACACATGATGTAAAGATTCAAGTTTTTTTGTGCAGTGACTTATCTTGCGTACTGTTTATATTGATAATACTTTTGAACAGGTTTACAGATGGCTTGTAGTGGTGTGTTTGGTGTTCTCTTCTTCAAGTTTCAGTATTTTGTGTCAGATCAGCACAAAATGAATAAGAACTTGTATAGATGTATTTAGCACTGGGCAGCAGTGACTGAGGAGAAGGCAATGGCAACCCACTCCAGGGTTCTTGCCTGGAGAATCTCGGGGACGGGGGAGCCTGGTGGGCTGCCGTCCACGGGGTCGCACAGTCGGACACAACTGAAGCGACTTAGCAGTAGCAGCAGGGCTGAGCTGATTGAGAATTTCTCAGAGGGCAGCAGCATCAGTTTGGGAAGTAAAAGTAAGTAAGTAAGTAAAGTCACTCAGTGGTGTCCGACTCTTTGTGACCCCATGGACTGCAGCCCACCAGGCTCCTCAGTCCATGAGATTCTCCAAGCAAGAATACTGGAGTGGGTTGCCATTTGCTTCTCCCGGGGATCTTCCTGACCCAGGGATTGAACCAGGTCTCCCGCATTGGAGGCAGACGCTTTAACCTCTGAGCCACCAGGGAAGTCCCTCAGTTTGGGAAGAAGAGCTTATTTCTACGGGCCTCTCTAGGCTGGAGGGAGGAGAGTTTGGGCTGAATTTCAAGCATTCGCTCTTGCGCTCTCAGCACATTCAGAGGCTGCCTCCTGGGTGGAATCCTGTACCACCGTAATCGCCTGTCTGGCTTCCTGCCTCAATCCTTCTCATCTCCACAGCTGAGATCTCTGTCACCCCCCGTGGCCTCAGCATCACCCCGACTTCAGGCAGAATCTAAGGAGACTGAGCCAGAGCGGGAGCATCATCATTAACCAGTGAAATAGCATTTCCACGGCTTATATTTATCCTGTATTGGCTAACACTGGGTACTATCCTGGGCTTCTCTGGTGGCTCAGGCAGTAAAGAATCCATCTGCAATGCGGAGATCTGGGTTTGATCCCTGGATTGGGAAGATCCCCTGGAGAAGAGAATAGCTACCCAGTCCAGGATTCTTGCCTGGAGAATTCCATGAACAGAGGAGCCTGGTGGGCTACAGTCCATGGGGTCGCAAAGAGTCGGACATGACTGAACAGTGAAGACTTTGAGGTATTATGCTTAGAACTTCACCTGTGCGATCTCGTTTTGTCCCCCCTGATAAACGTACAGGGAGGTCCTGCTATGATCCTCATTTTACCGGTGAAGAAACTGGTCTTAGAAAGTCATACAAATTGCCAAACCCCCTGCCCCTGCCCGCCCCTGAGCCTTAGCTGACTGGATCGGGATTGGACAGCTGATCCAAGCTGGGTGACTGATTCTCTCTCCCGGAAAATTTGGGGATTGGATTTGGATCCTTGCTAGTGTCTGTTGGCCACTCAAAATGAAAACGTATAAACTAGGGAGTTGAGGGGGAGGTGCTTAATAGTCATGTATGTCTGTTTGGTCACTGAGTCGTGGCCGACTCTTTTGTGACCCCATGGACTGCAGGCCACCAGGCCCCTCTGTCCATGGGATTTCCTAGGCAAGACTACTGGAGTGGGTTGTCATTTCCTTCTCCACCTTAATGGTTATACGTGCACGCAAAGGTGGAAAAGAATGAGGCAGACATGCAGAAAGACACAGAGATGAATGGGCCTTCAGAGAAAGAGAAAGTGAGAGAGAGAATGGCTTCAGATTCCCCAGCGACGCTTCTTTCCTGTGTTAGTCAGGACCCTAGGAAGTCAATGATAGAAGTCTGACTCCTACTGACTTAAATGAAATCTATTGACTCTAGGAATAACACTGGCTCCAGCCGTGGCTGGATTGGGGGATCCTCTTTTCTTTTCGCTGATCTTTATTTCTTATAAAGAAACTGTATTTACTTGTAAATTAAAGAGAAGATATAGAAAAGGAATCCATGATACCGTAGGGAGCTCAGGTAAGAGGAGGCATTTTAAAATATGATAAACATGTTAATTTTTTTTTGGTGTGCCCCATGGCATGGGGGATCTGCACCCCCTGCTTTGGAAGCACTGAGTCTTAACCACTGGACCACCAGGGAAGATCCAAAACATGCTACCTTTTGATGAATAAAAGATATGCACACTTTTCCATTGAATAGTTTCTTGAGTGTAGTTCATGCTGAATTATCTCAAACTTTTGAGTTGTTAGAATCCAACCTTATTCCCAAGAGGACTACATAAAATGTGATATTTTCCTGCCCCCTTGTTAATTAAAGAACTAATCATGTTACAATGCTGACCAGGTGTGACATATTGATTTCACTTTAAAAATACTTTCCAGGGAGCTGATCATGAAAACATAAGGAGGATAATGTGCTTCTTTCAATACTGAACCCAATTAATTTCAGTGACTCATAAATGCTAGGGTGAAAAATTAGAATATTAAAGCTCCATTTGCTTAAGAAAGGAACTATTTTCCATGTTCTCAGTAGACTTTCAGTTGTCTTGAACATAAATTTCTCTCTCAGGTTAGAGAATTCACTGAAATTAAAGGCAAGTTCATCCCCAAGTGTTATTGAAAGTATATCCAACTATCAGGTGACAGATGGCTGGCTGAAGAAGAATTGATCACCCTGTAAGGAAAGAGAGGCAATGTCTTTGCAACCCCATGGATTGCATAGTCCATGGAATTCTCCAGGCCGGAATACTGGAGTGGGAGCCTTTCCCTTCTCCAGGGGGTCTTCCCAACCCAGGGATCGAACCCAGGTCTCCTGCACTGCAGGCAGGTTCTTTACCAGCTGAGCCACCAGGGAAGCCCAAGAATACTGTAGTGGGTAGCCTATCCTTTGTCCAGCGGATCTTCCTAACCCAAGAATTGAACTGGGGTCTTCTGCATTGAAGGTGGATTCTTTACCAGTTGAGCTACCAGGGAAGCCCAATGATTATCATAACTAATATTTATTGAACCCTTTCATGGACCACACAATTTGTTGAATTTCTCACAATACTGTGAGGCAGGTAATATTATGACATTTTTTGGGGGGGAGTGTTGATCATTTTTAAAGTCTTTATTGAATTTGGTAAAATATTATTATTATTATTTTTTCTTTTGGCTATAAGGCATGTGGGATCTTATCTTCTTGACCCGGGATCCAATCCTCACCTGCTGCATTTGAAGGTGAAATCTTAACCACTGGACTGCCAGGGAAGTCCTCTGATGCAGATATGTTTAATTCCCATTATACAGAAGGGGCAAATAAGGCTTAGAGAGGTTTAGTGACTTGACAAGTTCTTCTAGATGGTAAGTGATAGACATGACACCCTAATCCAAGTCTATTTGGAGAGCCATGATCTTTAAAAATCCACCGCTAAATTCTAACATGTCAAGGGGAGATTGTAAGATACAATCTCCAATGCTTACACATGAAGAAAGCAAAGTTTCGGACGATTCCTGGTCCGGTGAGGTTTCTAATACACCAAATGCCTTTTACTGAAACGGGCCCACATCTACAAAGCTGGTGAAATTGATCTGTTTGTAACGCATAGGTGATTCCCTACTGGTATGACTTTGAGAGCCCTGGGAAGACTTTGTTTTCTCCAAGATAAGATTTCCCTTCCATTAGATGATCTCTGAGGTCTTACCATTAATTCCTCTAATTTAAGCCATTCTCCTGTTTTTCTTAAAATGCAGTTTGCCCAAGCATTCCAGTGCCGGTGTGTGCATGCTTTCCTGAGAGCGGATTTTAATTGGAGAGAGGGAACCAGGAGAGAGAAGAAGAGCCGACTGGCATGAGTCCTAGGACAAGAGAAAGAAGAATGAGGAAAAACATGAAATAAAGGGAGGTGGGGTCTGAGGATCCGGATGGCAAATCTCTCTAACCACTGTGCTAAAGAACTGCTTTCGACTAAAAGGGGACACTTAGAGTTCATGATACATTCTTGTTTTGAAGGCAGATAAAGACGACACTGAGCGGACCCGATTTCTCACATTAAGGTCACTTACAGATAAAAGGTCACTTACAGATACAGCGCGGATGTGGAGCACAGCTTCAAAGAGCTTGAATCGGAGCTTAGTTGTTTAGTTGTTCTTGTGACATTGAGCAAGTCACTCCACCCTGCTCCCACCCGGCTTTACTTTGAAGACTTGCTGTAAAGTGGGGCAAGGGAGCAAGGGTCACTTGAGAATTGATTTGGCTGCTGAGTAGACATATTTTTGAAGTATTCGGAATCTCTCTTGGGTTCCTCCAAAAGCTTCTCCACTCTGGATAGGGGTCAAACAAGGTTGACATTCAGTTTAGCTCAGTTCAGTCGCTATTTGTGACCCCACGGACTGCAGCATGTCAGGCCTCCTTGTCGATCACCAACTCCCAGAGTTTACTCAAACTCATGTCCACTGAGTCAGTGATGCCATCCAACCTTCTTACCTCCATTAAGCATTAAGCATGCTCAGTCACTCAGTCGTGTCCAACTCTTTGTGACCCCAGGCTACTCTGTCCATGGGATTTTCCAGGCAACAACACTGGAGTGGTTGCCATTTCGTCCTTCTAGAGAGTTCTCAACTCACAATAGCTCCTCCAGTTCATTTCCCTCTCCTGCTTTTTGGTCATTAGTGGAGCAGACTCGGTTGTCTTTCGAATCCTTGTTTGGCCAGAGAAGCCTCTGCTAAGGTCCTTTTCCTGGAAGGGTCTTTTCTCACCTCTGGGTGAAGCAGCAGGAGAAAGAAACAGTTTATGTAATGGTGTGATTGCACGAATGCCTCAAACTCATTTTTTCTCCAATTACCACATTTTCTGACAGCTAGTTTGGAAGTTGCTAACCAAGAAAATGTTTTTCCAGCCAGAGAGCTTCCAGTTAGATATCCAAGTTTATCAGAGCATAACTTTAAAGAACACATTGAAAAAGAACTTCAGGTTTTAAAAGAGAGGCAATGAGTGCTTTTTCGTGGATGACACAGAGTGGGAAGAGAATGACTCTAAGAAACCTGTACTGTTGTTCAGGTGCGCAGTCATGTCTTTCCCTCTGTAACCGCACGGACTGCAGCACGCCAGGCTTCCCTGTCCTTCACTGTCTCCTGGAGTTTGCTCAGATTCAGTCCATTGAGTCAGCGATGCCACCCAACCATCTCATCCTCTGTCGTCCCCTTCTCCTCCTGCCCTCAATCTTTCCCAGCATTAGGGTCTTTTCAATGAGTTGGCTCTTTGCATCAAGTGGCCAAAGTATTGGAACTTCAGCTTCAGCATCAGTCCTTCCAATGAATATTCAGGGTTGATTTCCTTTAGGATGGACTGGTTTGCTCTCCTTGCAGTCCAAGGGACTTGCAAAAGTCTTCTCCAACACCACAGTTCGAAAGCATCAATTCTTTGGTGATTAGCTTTCTTTATGGTTCAGCTCCTACATCCATACATGACTACTGGAAAAACCATAGCTTTGACTAGATGGACCTTTGTCAGCAAAGTGATGTCTCTGCTTTTTAAAATCCCGTCTAGGTTTGTCATTGGTAACTTGCGTGCTAAATTCCTTGAACATTTAATTTGTTAAATATATGCTGCTTCTCAAAGGCCTGGATGGAGAGACTCCTTCAGGAGAGCCTGCTGTGGGAAGCAGGGGTGACTGAAAGGCCTCGATGTTCACCCCTGGACCCACAATTGCATTTTGCTGAGGCCACGTTTCCCCTAGACTGTTTCTAGGCAGTAACCAAGCAGGTGGAGGGTCAATATTGGACCAACACTCTATTGGGCAACTTTGGCTTAGAGACTCCCCATAGGCCTGGCCCAAACATTCTCAGAACTGTGCTGTGGTCAGAGACTTTCCTAACCAGTCATCTCTCCTTCCCTGGCTCTCTTCATAGGTCAGGCCTTTACTGCAGTCCAGGCTCTCCCTGTCCTACTCCTGCTCACTCCCCACTATTCTCCATGAGTGTTTCCCTAAGGAATCTCTTCTATGTCTAATCCCACTTGGTACATGCTTTTCAAAAGATGAACTAACATAAATAATAAAAAGGTTGGGGGTAAGTCTTGTATTTAACCTTAGAATTTCTACTCACCATAAAGACTATTGTTTTTTAATTCAGTTTCTTTCTTTCTTTCTTTATTTTTAATCTCCGGGAGAAAGACAATTGACTTGGCTTGAGCCAGGTAAATCAGTGAACTGTGGTCAAGAAAGTGAGTCACGTGAACACATGGCGGCCATGTGGATGGATTGTGGATTATTGGATTTTTCTCCAAGAAAAGGTTGGAGAAGAGGATACCAGATGATAATACAATAAAAAATTTCCACAGGGTCTTGAAGGCATTGCAGGTTTTCAGAACTCTTTGGAAAATCCAAAATCAGAACTTTTTGGCAAAAAGGGTTGGAAAGAAGCATTTGTAAACCTAATCAGCTGGTGTCTTAAGGGTGCTGACGATTGTCAATGCAAAGAGAAGCTTTATGGAAAATGCCCAGAGGATAACAGCATCATTAATCTGGGCCAAGGGCCCTGGGATGGTGTGGGAAGGAGTTACAGGCAAATTTGTATCTTCTTCCCAATTCTGCTAGCCTTATCTGGGTTCCCCTTGGGCAGGGGCAGTGATGGAGGTATTTAACAACTATAACGGCTATTCAGATAACAAATAATTTAGGAACCCTGAAGTCTAAATGCCAGGGGAGACACAAGATACAAAAATCTAGAAGGAGCCAGAGGCAGGGATCGAGATCCGGGAATGGAGCCAGGGGTTCAGACCTGGGAGGCAGATAGATCAGAGAGCTTGCTTTTAAGGTCTGGCAGGAATATGATGAGTGGGTGGGATGGTCTTATTGAAAAGTCCTGGGGTAGAATGGCTGATGCACAATGTAAAATGCACACATTGAATTCTTACCATGAGCTGAGTTGAGCCACAATGATAGATTAGTGTCCCTGGAGCCTTGATGGAATTTTCCAGGAGAACTCAGGGCCAGAGAGCACCGCGTAGGTCAACAGAAATCTGTAATTCATGGATATCAGAGGCTTCGGGAAATAAAATAACTACAGAAAGGGATTTGGGGTATTTGGATCTTCTGAGATAAAAGGAGGTGACTTTGTGACTGTCAGTGGAGTGCAGACATAGCCCAGCAGCAGACAAGTTGGAGTTGGAGATCTAGCAGTCTGTACTTATCCTGATCGGGGCAACCACTAACTAAGCCGTCACATCCACTCTCCTCTGAGTACATGCAAAGTGCCCTTCATGTGTCTACTCTATGCCAGACATTGCCCTGAGCATTTTTTGTGCACTTCCTTTTTGAACCTCAGAAAATCTACGATCGTTCCCATTTCACAGAGGAGAAAACTGAAGATCATAGGATGAAGTCAAAGTCACACAGCTAGCACAAAACAGATCTGGACCTTGAATACCAAGTTCAAGTCCAGCTTGAGCACCCTACTATACTCCCCCTCCGCCCTTGCTTTTAATTTAAACTCTCTCAGTTATCAACTTTATAACTCATTTTCCCACTTTGATGCTCACAGTGGTCTTTTTAACTAATACCCAGAGTCTTATTGAGTATTATTTTAAAATAGTTTTTGTTTGTCCCTCCTTTTTTTTTGAGCTCAGCTTTTTTTTTTATTTTTAAACTGGGTAATACAGCCAAATGGTACAAAATTTAGAGACACAAAAGAGCGTACAAGTGTTGTTTTCCCATTACCCAGCCTCTTATTATGATGAGGTTTAGAAGTCATTTGTATTTTCTTTCTTTCATGTCTATTACCACCTTTGCTATAGAATTGTTTTTTTTTCCTTATTGATATGTATTATAGAAGCTTCTAATATATGAAGGGAACTAGTCCTATGCCTGTGGTATGAATTGCCAGTATTTTCCCAGTTTATCTTTTGTCTTTTGAAAATGTGAAGGGTTTTTCCATGGAGAAACATTGTGGCAGTCAAGCCTGTCAATTTTTAAATTTTATGACTGGGATATGCCATTCTCAGACAGCTATACCTCACCACAAGATTATAAAACAAAATTCCCTTCGTTTTCTTCTATTATTGTTCTGGGTTTGATCCATCTGAAAATGTTTTGCTGTAATGAGATATGGATTCAATTTAAGTTTTTCATAATAACAAGCCAGTTTTTCCAACAATGTTTATTGAATAATCTTTGTTCCTTACTGATTTGAAATTCCCCATTTATTCTGTGCTAGATCTCCAATATATTTACTTCTGAGCTTCATGTTATGGATATGCTTGTCTCTTGATGCAAGTACCACACTGTTTAAATTACTGCAGCTTAATATCATGTTTTAATAGCTGGGAGGCCCAGTCCCTTTCTTTCTACTCTTCCTTTCAGAATTCTCCTGGCTATTCCTGATTGTTTACTTTTCCACATGAATTTCAGAATTCATCTCTCTAGTTCTCCCCATCTCTAGGACCCCCAAAACTTTTTTTTTTCTATCAGAATTGCACTAAATTTACAGATTAATTTAGGGAGAAATGACTTCTTTATGAGTTGAGTCATTCTATTTAACAAAAAGATGTAACTTTCTGGGACTTTCCTGGCAGTCCAGTGGTTGAGAGTCTGATTTACAGTGCAGGGGACATGGGTTCAATTCCTGGTCAAGGAACTAAGACCCTCCAGGCCACAGAGCATCTAAGCCTGTGTGCCACAACTATGGAGCCCAGGCATCACAATGAAAGACCCCACATGACACAACGAAGATGCCACGAGCCACAACCAAGACCTGATACAGTCAGATAAATGAATAAATATATGTTTTTTCAAAGATATAACTTTCTTTTTTAAAGTGTTCTTTGATGTCCCTCAGGAATGTTAATTTTTCAAATAGAATTTGCATGCATCTTGTTAGGTTAATGGATGGATCAGTTCAGCTCAGTTCAGTTCAGTCACTCAGTCGTGTCTGACTCTTTGTGACCCCATGGAATGCAGCACGCCAGGCCTCCCTGTCTATCACCAACTCCAGGAGTTTACTCAAACCCATGTCCATTGAGTCAGTAATGCCATCCAACCATGTCATCCTCTGTCGTCCCCTTTTCCTCCTGCCTTCAATCTTTCCCAGCATCAGGGTCTTTTCAAATGAATCAGTTCTCTGCATCAGGTAGCCAAAGTATTGGAGTTTCAGCTTCAGCACCAGTCCTTCCAATGAATATTCAGGACTGATTTCCTTTAAGATGGACTGGTTGGATCTCCTTGAAGTAAGTCCCAGGGACTTTAAAAATCTTCTCCAACATCACAATTCAAAAGCATCAATTCTTTGGCACTCAGCTTTCTTTATAGCCCAACTCTTGTATCCATACATGACTACTGGAAAAACCATAGGTTTGACTAGATGGACCTTTTTTGACAAACTAATGTCTCTGCTTTTTAATATGCTGTCGAGGTTGGTCATAACTTTTCTTCCAAGGAGCAAGCATCTTTTAATTTCATGGCTGCCATCACCATCTGCAGTGATTTTGGAGGCCCCCCCAAAAAAGTCTGTCACTGTTTCCACTGTTTTCCCATCTATTTGCCATGGAGTGATGGGACTGGATGCCATGATCTTAGTTTTCTGAATGCTGAGTTTTGAGCCAATTTTTTCACTCTCCTTTTTCACTTTCATCAAGAGGCTCTTTAGTTCTTCTTCACTTTCTGCCATAAGTGTGGTGTCATCTGCATATCTGAGGTTATTGATATTTCTCCTGGCAATCTTGATTCCAGCCCAGCATTTCTCATGATGTACTCTGCATATAAGTTAAATAAGCAGAGTGACAATATAAGCCTTGACATACTCCTTTTCCTATTTGGAACCAGTCTGTTGTTCCATGTCCAGTTCTAACTGTTGCTTCCTGACCTGCATACAGATTTCCCAAGAGGCAGGTTAGGTGGTGGTATTGCCTTCTCTTTAAGAATTTTCCACAGTTTTTTGTGATCCACACAGTCAAAGGTTTGGCATAGTCAATAAAGCAGAAGTAGATGTTTTTCTGGAATTCCCTTGTTTTTTCAGTGATCCAATGGATGTTGGCAATTTGATCTCTGGTTCCTCTGCCTTTTCTAAATCCAGCTTGAACCTCTGGAAGTTCACAGTTTATTTACTGCTGAAGTCTGGCTTGGAGAATTTTGAGCATTATTTTATTAGCGTGTGAGATGAGGGCAATTGTGCTGTAGTTTGAGCATTCTTTTGCATTGTCTTTCTTTGGGATTGGAAAGAAAACTGGCCTTTCCCGGTCCTGTGGCCACTGCTGAGTTTTCCAGATTTCTGGCGTATTGAGTGGATGGATGACCTACATTTTTATCGCTTTTATAAATATCATTTCCCTTCCATCATATTTCCTAACTGGATGCCATTTTAGCTGCAGTTATAAACCTCCACTCTAGCAGTATTGCTGCGAGTTATCTTGGGAAACTTCACATCTGATTTGGGTTTCAGTTGTTGGAACTCGGCAACAACTCCAGTTGTTGCCAACTCAGGTCCGGTTCCTTCCGCCAGCCTATAGTCAAGACCCAGACCCTTTGGAATCTGAGGGTTCTGGCAGAGGGAATGCCCTACCCATACAGCTAAGTGCCTTTAGGATGGGTGCCAGGGGTACTCAAATAGGTTGATGATGTTATGTATGTCATAAACAATTACAAATGTGTATGAATCCAATGCCTTTTCATCCTCTGGGACAGAGGAGAAGATAGCAAAGTAAAGTTTATGTTACTTCAGTCTGAAACTCTTTGGATAAACTTATTTTTGGTGTCTTAACAATTGATCACCTGGAGGAAACTGAGGTAGTATTCAATATTACATGTTCTAAAGATGTGACGCTATTTTTTCCTCAAATCACAAA
Source organism: Aepyceros melampus (assembly GCA_006408695.1). Lineage (NCBI taxonomy): Eukaryota > Metazoa > Chordata > Mammalia > Artiodactyla > Bovidae > Aepyceros > Aepyceros melampus. The sequence continues at coordinate 376,933 of SJXQ01011316.1, forward strand.
AGGCGATAGGGTGTCAGGTGTCCTCCCAGGAAAATTGAATCCGTCTGGTATTGGAATTCGTCAGTGTTTATTAGTATTCTTGACCATCACTAGTATTTAATGAACATCTATTATCTATGTGCCATCTGGCGCTGGGAGCTGAGGACACAGAAATGAATAAAGCTACAAGTCCTACCATCCAGTAGGGAAGATAGGCAGAAAGTCACTCTAATGAATAAGGACAAATATTCAATAGACTTATGTTCAACATGCCACAGGAATGTAGAGGAGGGGGCTGTGGAATTTACTTGGGTTTGGGCTTCCCACGTGGCTCAGGTCAGTTCAGTTCAGTCGCTCAGTCATGTCAGACTCTCTGTGACCCCGTGAACTGCAGCATGCCAGGCTTCCCTGTCCATCACCAACTCCCAGAGCCTACTCAAACTCAAGTCCATTGCATCAGTAATGCCATTGACCATCTCATCCTCTGTCATCCTCTTCTCCTCTCACGTTCAATCTTTCCCAGCATCAGGGTCTTTTCAAATGAGTTGGTTCTTCCCATCAGGTGGCTAAAGCATTGGAGTTTCAGCTTCAGCACCAGTCCTTCCAATGAATATTCAGGATTGATTTCCTTTAGGATTGACTGGTTGGATCTCCTTGCAGTCCAAGGGACTCTCAAGAGTCTTCTCCAACACCGCAGTTCAAAAGCATCAGTTCTTCGGTGTTCAACTTTCTTTATAGGCCAACTCTCACATCCATACATACCCTCGAGGCTCAGTGGTAAAGAATCTACCTGCCAAGCAGGAGATGTGGGTTCTTCCCTGGGTCAGGAAGATCCCCTAGAGGAGGAAATGGCAACCCACTCCAGTATTATTGCCTGGGAAATCTCCTGGACAGAGGAGACCGGTGGACTACAGTCCAGGGCATCCCAAAAGAGTTCAGACATGACTGAGCGACTAAACAGCAACAGTGGTAGTCTGGTTTTTGAGCTAGGCCTCAAAAGGTGAGGAGTAGTTAACCAGTTCAGCAAGGGTGGCAGAGGGTGCTAGGACCTCTGGGCTTTACCTGAGAGCTAGCACTGGTTGGGGCTGGGCCTGGCTCTTGCCCAGGGCAGGATGTCAGGGGTTGGGAAAGGGGTGTCAGTAGCAGTTAATGTTCCCAGGAGCAGTGCTCAAGCAATCTGGAGTGGGATAAATGCCCTAATTCTCACACCTAGTGGGACAACTCCAAAATGTGTTGTACAATACTGCTCAGTGGATTGGGCTCCGGTTGCTCAAAGGGTAACTTGCTCCCTAACACACATCTTCTCTGCTTCCTTCCCTTTCTGTCCTACTTGTCCACATCCCCACTGGATCCCTTCCTGGGATCGCCTCTTCAACAAACTGCATGCTTACGTGCTAAGTCGCTTCAGTCGTGTCTGACTGTGATCCCTTGGACCGTAGCCCTTCAGGGTCCTCTGTCCATGGGACTCTCCAGGCAGGAATACTGGAGTGGTTGTCATTTGTGCTTAAATCCTAGTGTCATGGTGTGCATCTGGGCAGCTAACCCCATACAGCAAAGGATGGGCAGAGTGCATTCCTGGAAGGAAGAATAGTGTCAGCAAAGACACAGCGGTATGACAAAGCATGACTTGTCTGGAGACCAGAAAGAAGTTAAATACTGTATGGCTGTAGAGCCGTTCAAGGACGCTCAAGGGAGATGAGCTTGTCAGGCAGTGTGGAGAAACATGGGTGCCCGGTTACCCAGTGGCTTGACCCTTTGTGGAGAAAGGATGTGGGATTAAAATGAAATGTTTTGGAAGTTCGGGGGATGATTTGGTGGTGGGCAGGGGCACTGCCTGGGGGCTTCGCTGGGGCCGCAGAGGTAAGGAATCCGTGTACAATGCAGGATAGTCTGCCTGCAATGCAGGAGACGCAGTTTCGATCCCTGGGTCAGGAAGATTCCCCTGGAGAAGGAAATGGCAACCCACTCCAGCATTCTAGCCTGGAGAATCCCGTGGACAGAGGAGCCTGGTGGGCTATAGTGCTGGGGGCCGCAAAGGGTCAGACACAACTGAAGCGACTAAACCACCAGCACCCGGGGCACTGCCTGGGGAGCAGGAAGAAGACCCTGCCCTCCTCTTCCTCTCCTCTCTCTGACGCTTTTGCCCAGGGCTCGGGGCTCCCAGCGCCAGCTCTGGGGCTCAGCACACTCCACCCCACGTGAGCGAGCCTCCTGCCTTTCAGGAGAGATGCTGGCCGCTTCCCCCACCTGCGGCGCCGGCACCGAGCGGTCGCCGAGGCTGCAGCGCAGGTAGCGGAGGTGGGCGGGGCGCCGCCTGCAGCCCCCACGCGCCGTTTCCAGGCCTGGGACGGCTGTCTGTCCCCAGCGGCGGCACAGACGGAATTTTCCTTTCTGCAGCTGCGCCTTCCTGCCGCCGTCCCCACTCTCTGAATGCCGGGCTCATCCGAGGCCTCCTACTCAGGCGGTCATTGATATTCTCATCCTGTTGCTGGCTCCTGCGCATGGAGGATGGAGAACCGGGAAGGGCTCTCAGAGAGGCTGGGGGGACCAGGTGCCTTTCCTGTCTGCGTGGACACAGGGACAGGCGTTTCGGGCGAGCACGTGGTCCTAAGCAGACCTGTGCCTTATTTTCTTTTCCTTCTGTTTTTCCTTGTTCTTTCTTTTCCCTTTCCCTTCCTCCTAGGCCTTGAACTAGGCATTCCGGATTCAGAAATGACTCAGTTGAAACCTTTGCCCTCAGAAAGCTCCCAGTCGAATGAGGGAAACAGAACGTGATGACCCAATACTTAAGTTTTGTGTGCTGAGTACTGTGATTGAATTTTTTATGTATTTCAAATATTTGTTGAAAGATGAAAGAAAAAAAATTGAATGAATGTTAGGGCAGGGAGGAGGGAGGTGTAGTCAGGGAGGGCTTCATAGAGACAGTGATGTCTGAGCTCATTGGGAAGGGCTGGTTATAATCACTAGCTCTTGCTGACTGCTGGGTACCTCACTAGGCCCTTTTAGCTGGAATCCTCATGACAAAACTGTGAGGCAGACAATCCTACTTTACAGAGGAAGAAAACCTCAGACAGATTGAGTAAATTGCCTGAGATCACAAAGGATTCCAGAACAACTCCGTCTTCTGCAAAGCCTATGGTTGTTCCAGCCTAGGGAAGCACATCCCAAACACAGGGAACAGCTTGAGCACAGGCTTGGGGGCCACACTATACATAACAGAGGAGCTTATTCTCTGAAACCCTTGGCTGTCACGCTCTCTAATATACTCGAGCACTTTCCAAAGCACTCATTGTGGCTTGCAGGAAAAGCAATTGGTAGGTGAGTGTTCAACACTTCCTCCTAGAGCTGGGAATTAGAGTCTGAATCTCAGCTCTTCTGTGATGGGCTGTGTGACCTTGTGGAAGTCCCTTCCCCTCTCTGAGCCTCTTTTCCCTCATTTGTTTAAATGACTCTGTGATTCTTACCCTGTAGAGTTGAAGAATTCAAGGCAATGTGTGAAGCCTTGAATTACAATCTATCCATTCAAGGTGACTTTGGATACCCAGGACTGGCTCTTGATGAAGGGTTTGGCTGAATCACCAGGCAAGGGGACTTTTAGATAATTGGATAGGGAATGCCTTCCATCTTCCAAGAAATGAGGGTGCTGGCAGACAGCCTGCAGCTAGCCTGCTTCAAATGGACCAGATGCTATTTTGGAGATGAGAAAAGACATTCTCTTGACAGTGGCAGTGTAGAGAGAAGATAAAAAACCAAGAAATAGAAATACTGACTGACTCCTGATCAGGAATGGGAGACAAGCAAGCCAGCCAGGTGTCTCCAGCCCTTGAGAAGGCCTCTAGTCCTGGCAGCATCCTGCAGATGTTCACAGTAAAAGGGAGGGAATGGAGAGAGAATGCCGATGGGGTTTCAGGCTGAATCATATTCATGAAAATGACAGTCAAGTGTTTGACCTTGGACTATGACTCTGTTTTTCTCCAATCCCTGGAGCTGGTTGTTTTCAAGAGAAGAAGAAATGGGGCCATCTGCTCAGAGCTGGCCTTGGGACTGAGGAATCTTTCCCTGGGGACAGCCTTGCAGGAACTCATACAATGTGATGTCAAGATGGGGGTGGGAAATGTTCTTCTCAATGTACAGTATTTATATTAAGGAGTAAAGCCATTAATTCCTCATGCCATCTCACCAGTAAAGAAGAGGATGTCTTTTTTTTTTTTTTCCTGGCCCAAATCCTCAGGTTCTCAGCAGAGATATTATAACCATACTTTCAAAATAAAATCTTCACAGAGTCTATGAATCGCATCCTGACCTCTTCAAGAAATGGGAGATTCAAAAAAAAAAATTGACTGCAGAATATCACATAACAATTAAGTGGTAAGCCACGGATTCAAATATTGGTCTGTTTCTAAATCGGAACATAAGTTTCGTTACACTCTTTTCTCTCTCTCTTTTTTTTTTAAAGAAATAATTGCTATCATGAACATGTACTTACCATGTGCCAGACACTGTATTGGGCACATTTTATACATGATCTCTTAATTTCTTCAGTAACTCAGCAAAGAAGATTAACCCTACTTTACAGATAAATAAACTGAGTCTCATTAAAGAAATTGCAGAAGGCTGGCTGGCTAATAGGTAGTTGAGGCAAAGGATGAACCACTCGGATCAGACACTAACTATCTAATTGGTCCAGGAGTGGTGGAGCAGGATGGGGAGTCAAGAACTGCCCGCTATTCCTCTAAACAGCTCATTTAGTGGCCTCTTGTAAACATTTCGCCCTACCACCTGGAAGGCACCTCCCTGAAGAGTGACTGTACCAGAGGTAGAGAGAGGGGGTTGCCTCCTGTGCGGACTTGGTACAGAAGGCTCAGCTCTGTCCCTGGGATGGGGTTAAATGCTAAGTGGAAGGGCTGCTCTTTTCCTTATCTGTGAAGTGGTGTGCAGCTGCTGCTACAAAACCACCTCTGATGAATTCTCTGAGTTTCCCAGGCAGGGAAAACCCACTCTGTGCTGCTCCTGCGTGCATGACAGAAACAGAAATGTTCCTCTATCACCATGGCAACAGCCAATACACCCGCATCCCACAAGAGGCCAGAGCTGCTCTGTGGGGAGCTGTGGTCCAAGCTTGGTGGGAGTAGGAGTGGGGTGTATCGGGGGGAGGGGTGTCTCATCAGCTAGATTCTTCTTGCATGAGGCCAGCTTGTTCCTGGAGCAGGAATGTTTATACAGGATTCCGAGCCTCCTATGTCTGCAGGAATTTGGGCAAAGGGAGATGGCAGGGAAGCTGAGGAGAGTCCAAGAGGCCTATTATTTTTTCTATGGCTTCCAATAAATGTGTTTAATAGGCAAGCTGCTGACGAATGCCACCCTTCTAAAGATGCTTGTTGATACACCCTAATGCAGAATCTCATGGGCCTTGCACACAACCAGATCTGACTTACAGCTTTGTAACTTTTTAGTTCTAAGAGCTCACGTTAGTTGGTGTACCCTCTCTGAAGTCTAATAGCTTCATTGGCAAAAGGGGGATATTTAACACCATTATGAGAGGTTAAATGAGATGACACATGGGCAGTTTCTGGTATCCGTCAGCATCTAATCAGTTGCAGTTATTATTATGTCCCCAGTACTGTCAGAGAGATGGAGACTTGGCAAGGGGACCACCTCTGACTCCCTTAAGTCAGAGGCAGACTTGGAATTAGAATTCATGCCACCCTTGTTGCTTCTGGGCGCCCCAGTTTCTCTCTCTTCCTAAAGCCATCTGCCAGTGTTTAACCTCTGTTCCTGTGTTCCCTGGCTCAGCCTGGTGATGTCAGTTGCTGACTTCCCCCGTGGCCCCCGCCCAGAGAATCTCACAGCACCAGACCTTGGGGATCACCCAGCTTAGCTCCCTCCCCTTCATCTTTTCCAGCCCAGGAAATAGAAGCCTGGAGACAAAAGTGAAGTTCCTTCTTCAAGGTCATCCAGAAAGGCAGAAGTCATTAGTTAAAGTGCTTGTTACCTTTATTTTGGCAGCTATAACTCAGCCCGGGAGTAGCTGCAGAGGTACGCCTCGTGTCCTCTATGAATTCCCTTGGGTGTGTAACGTGGTGATACGTATGTATGAGAGGAGGTCTTATTTTGCATTTTAGTTGTGCTAGTGGCAAGTTCTATGATTCCCCTGGCATCAGAAATATTAATAGCTAACATTTGCACAGTGCTTTACAGCTGATAAAATACACTCACATACTTGATCTTATTTAGGCCTCCAAATAGTCCTTCAAGGTCGTTGTGATAATTATTGCCATTCTTCTACAGATCAGGAAACTGAGGCTGAGAGTGACTTCTTCAGAAGGACACAGCTACCATGAGGCAGGTTGAGGAGTTGAACTTATATTTGTGAGATTCCTAAATACAGCAAAGTGGCCCAGCCGATGTGCCACCTTCAGAGAATTCAAAGATGGGGACATGGCTGTCTTCTGCGCCGGGGTGGAGGAGGAGGGCATCCACAGGGCTGATGGTCACGAAGGCCTACTGGAATGCAGATGACAAACCCTCAGTTCAATCAGATTCTCCAAGTGACAGGTCACAAGATAGTATGGGAGGCAATCATGATGCCTCTTCCAGTAAACTTTGTCACCTTCAAAGTTTTCCCATGTTATCTCACGAAAGGCCCAAGGAAGACCTGTTCCTTCCGGTTTACAAAAGAGGCCCAGGTTGCTAAGCAGCTTGTTGAAAATTGCAAAGCCAGTGAGTGACAGAGCCAGGACAAGGACCATTATACTTTCTGAACCCAAAGTCTACCTCGCCTTAGGGCACCTGGGTCTGAATGGGGTCCCAGATGCTAAGGTATGAGGGAGGGACAAGGATAATACCTACATTCCAACAAACTTCCGTGTTTGGGAGGAACCGAGACAGTGCACCAAGGTTTGCCTTTAAGCTCAGTTTTTTGAGCTCTGCCTGCAGAACACTCCTGTAGCCAGCCTGGCTGCCTGTGAGCCTTATCCACTGCACTGCTGCTCAAGGGGAAGAGAGATATTCAAGAGGAGGTAAAGCATTTAAATTGGTTCCTGATTTTAGCAGGATTCTTTTCATCTGCGGTCGCCAGATGTTTACTTGTGTTTACAATTCAGTGGGAAGATAAAGATTACACAGGGAAGAACCTCAAAGAGTCCCAGGCTTCCAGGCTTGGAAGAGACATCCAAGATTCTGACAGTTGGTTTAGTCAATTCCTGAATGATTAAGAAAGATGGGGGAGACACCCCCTCCCCTCACCTCCTGCTTTCCTCACCGATTGCTCTGGGAGAAATGCCTTCCCCCTGCAGATGAGAAATGGTGCTGGTTGGTTTTAGAGGAAGATAAGTAGAAAAGGGCCTAAGTGCACCAGAATTTTCTATTTTACAGCATTTCCTAATCCTGCTCCTCCTTCAGTTCCAGAGGAAAGGCACTGGTAGCTCAGATGGTCAAGAGTCTGCCTGCCAATACTGGAGACCTGGGTTCAATTCCTGGGTTGGGCAGATCCCCTGGGGAAGGAAATGGCAACCCACTCCAGTATGCTTGCCTGGAGAATCCCGTGGACAGAGGAGCCTGGTGGGCTTCAACCCATGGAGTTGCAAAGAGTCAGACATGACTGAGCGACTAACACACAAGACAGTGAAGAGCACTGTGTTCTCCTTGCATCCAGATCCTAGATCCACAGGTAAGGATAAGAGAAAACTTTGAATTACAGCTCATGAAAAACCCCAGCCCATTTATAATGCAGCGTCTTTGCACTCTGCAAAGACACTTCTTGGCAAGGACTCAGAGGAACACAGAAGATGTTGGTTTAAGCAAATGCGATTTACAGTTGTGCCAAACAAATGAAAATCTTCTGACCTTATTCAACTGATTAATAACCTCCCATGCCCAATCATAAGAAAATAGCCTGTTCTTCTGCAAGAGTAATATCTTATTAAAACCAACCAGAAGATAATTGTGAATGAGTGGAATGTTTGATACATATTTTTACTGGTCTTGTGGGCCTCCATTGTATCAGTGAAGGACTCTCTAGGTAAGCGATTCTCTGGGAACATTTTGATCTAGCACTCAAGACTGCGAAACTTCCTGTGTGTTGGATATTATATGAGGCTGTGCAGATCATTCTAAGAGAACTAGGAGACAGAATTCCTCACTGGGATTGCCATCTAAAGAAGTAGCTGGATAGGGACTTCCCTGGTGGTCCAGTGGCTAAGACTCTGTGCTCCCAATGCAGGGGGCCTGGGTTCGATCCCTGCCCAGGGAACTAGATCCCACATGCCTCACCTATGAGTTTACATGCCATAGCTAAAGATTCTGCATGCCACAAAGAAGACAGAATATCCCAAGTGCCACAGACATGGCATCAGTTCAGTTCAGTCGCTCAGTTGTGTCCGACTCTTTGCGACCCCATGAATCGCAGCACACCAGGCCTCCCTGTCCATCACCAACTCCCAGAGTTCACTCAGACTCATGTCCATCGAGTCCGTGATGCCATCCAGCCATCTCATCCTCAGTCGTCCCCTTCTTCTCCTGCCCCCAATTCCTCCCAGCATCAAAGTCTTTTCCAATGAGTCAACTCTTCGCATGAGGTGGCCAAAGTACTGGAGTTTCAGTTTTAGCATCATTCCTTCCAAAGAAATCCCAGGGTTGATCTCCTTAGAATGGACTGGTTGGATCTCCTTGCAGTCCAAGGGACTCTCAAGAGTCTTCTCCAACACCACAGTTCAAAAGCATCAATTCTTCAGCGCTCAGCCTTCTTCACAGTCCAACTCTCACATCCAAACATGACCACAGGAAAAACCATAGCCTTGACTAGACGGACCTTAGTCAGCAAAGTAATGTCTCTGCATAGCCAAATAATAAATAAAGATATTTTAAAAATAGCCGGATAGACACTAACAAAATCAATATATGCATAACTACAGCCCCTCAGAGCACCTCTACAGACATTTGAGTGCATTCCACATGCCAGGTGCTGGTCTAAGGCTTAAGGAGTGTAATGTTAATACAGGGAAGGTCTTTGCCACCAAGGAATGGATCTATACATTCTTATGACTTACCCAGGGCATCATCCCTGACTTTGCTCTTGCCATCTCCCCTGTCTTGGTTGTCTCCTCCAGTCTGTCCTGGTTATCTGAATTCTACCCACTTTATAAGCCCTCCCCTGTGAAATCTCTTCCACCCCAGAGACCTCTTCTTCCTCTGGCTCCTCTGACGCTCACTGCCTGCTCCCCTTTCTGGTCACACACAGTTGTTGTTGTCCAGCTGCTAGGTCACGTCCAGCTGTTTGCAACCCTGTGGCCTGTAGCACACCAGGCTTTCCTGTACTTCCCCATCTCTTGGAGCTTGTTCAAACGCATGTCCATTGAGGTGGTGATGCCATCCAATCATTTTATCCTCTGTTATCCCCTTCTCCTTCTGCCCTCAGTCTTTCCCAGCATCAGGGTCTTTTCCAGTGAGTTGGCTCTTCGCATCAGGTGGTCAGTTTTGGAGCTTCAGCATCAGTCCTTTGAACAAATATTGAATGGTCACACACAGACTTCTCTGCTATTGTTAGTTATGTGTTCACCTGTTTCAAAGTTGTCTCCTTATGGGCTCAACTTGTATTTTCTTCATCCTTGAATCTCCTCTACCCTTCAATGCCTAGTGTGTATCTTGCTTTGTGTGTATCAGGTTCTCAAACATGTTTGTTAACTGGTTGATTTTTTAATATTATATATGCACTACAAGCAATTCATGGGGTCGCAAAGAGTCGGACATGACTGAGCGACTGAACTGAACTGAACTGACTCACAAGCTTAATGGTTAGGGAGAATTACTTGGTGAAATATGAAAAGAAATATAATCCACTCATCCACACACACACACACACAAAGTGGTGCAGTGTCTGAAACCCCATGATTAGAGATTCATGCCTTTGGAAAGTTTCCCCTGACTTTCTAAAACAGTACTTCTAGGAAGGACAGTATAGTAACCAAAGTTTATTTACCTAACATATTAGTGACTTACTGGTTTTATTCTCCATGGAGAAGGAAATGGCAACGCACTCCAGTGTTCTTGCCTTGAGAATCCAAGGGATGGTGGAGCCTGGTGGTGGGTAGCCATCTATGGGGTCGCACAGAGTCAGACACGACTGAAGCGACTTAGCAGCAGCAGTTTTATTCTCCAACAGACTCAAGAACTAAGTTCTTGGATTGTAAAGTTGGATTGTAAAACAGCAGAGTCCTTGCTATGTATCAGGCAGTGTGCTTGATGCTGGAGTCCGAAGATGACTACAACCCAACCCTATCCTTGAGATGCTTATATTCTAGTCACCAGAATATTTTATTATCATTTCTTCAGGGACTCTGATGAATCCAAGCACAGGCAATGAAACACAGCCCAATGTGGGGACTGAGGAAAGGTTTCCTGGAGGAGTCATCAAGGTGCATTCCTCCAGGACTTCCCTGTCTATGTGCTTTCTCCACTTCTCTGCTGGTAAACTCTTACAGCTGCCTCGCGACCCATCACAAATGCCACCTCCTCTGAGAAGCCATCCCTAAGCCTTACAGGCAGAATGAATCCCTTGTTGTATTACAGTGTTTCTCACATCTTATTGTGGCGATTGATCCTCCCTACTCTTTCCTCTAGCCCACATGGACGATGAACTCACAAACAGGGGCCACTTTCTAATCACGTCATTAGGGAGATGGGTGAAAGTCGTCAGTCGTGTCTGACTCTTTGCTACCCTTTGCGACCCCATGGACTATACTGTCCATGGAATTCTCCAGGCCAGAATACTGGAGTGGGTAGCCTATCCCTTCTCCAGCAGATCTTCCTGACCCAGGAATCAAACCCAGGTCTTCCACATTGCAGGCGGATTCTTTACCAACTGAGCTATCAGGAAAACCAGGGAGGAGACGGGAGGACCGCTGTATTACTACAGTTGACCGAAGACCTCTCGGGCATCACTGAGTCTCTGGCTCAGGGCTGGACTGTGCATCTCCAAGCTCCCAAGCTGAGTGCCAGCTGGGATGTAGGAAGCAAGGACTGCCTGCCAACATTAGCGCCAAGCTGCTCAGTGATTCCATTCAGTCCAGTATATACTTAACTTACTGAGCATTGAGTTCCAATAAGCATAAGAATCTGGCCACCACTCTTAGAATACTTACTGTGTGCCAGGTGCTTTACATACATGATCTCACTGGCTCTGTGTAACACTTTTGTAAAGTGTGATCCCCTTTTACTAGCTGAGGAAAATAGGCTGGGAGGTCTGATTTTGCCAAAGGTCACACATCACTCAGGGTGGTCTGAATGTAATGTGTATCTGCCTCAGCCTGCTCCAATTCAATGTGGGGATTAAGTATATCTCCTGAGAGGTGAAAACAAAGGTCTGGGGGTGGGGGGCATACAAGATTTAGGGAACATCCACGGGAAGGCCCTTATCAGAAAAACTTCATGGAGGTCAAGGCAGATCTGGCCAATAAATGAACTGGAAACAAGACATCTCTCTTAAACAGGAGACTTTCTTGGTACAACACAGGATGTACCAATACCTGTTAGGAAGGATAGAGAAGGGGTGGGGGAGGCTTAGATGTCTCACTTTGGGGGGCTCCTCCTAGGGGAGGGGCATCTCCAGCCTCTCACCTTTCCTCTCTCTTATGGAAGAGAAGGAAGAGAGGATACATGCTCTGGGGTGAGGCATCTCTAAGGTGCAGGGGCTGAAAGTGCATCTCACACACCCTCTAAGACGGGTGCAGAGGGCCTGTCCCCCACCCCGCTACTCCCCAAAGTGGAGGAGATGACCCCTGGCTTCCTCACGAGGTCTTGTCACCTTAGGGTGTGTGTGTGGGGGTGACTTTCTCTCCCAGCATTGAGCAAGGGATAGTTCTTTTTCTTCTCACCATAGGGTGTGTGTGTGTGTGTGTGTGTTACTGGGGGCGGATTATTCCTTTCTCCCTCACCTGGGGGTTGGGGAGATGGCACTTTTCCCCTGCTTTGGGAAGGGAGGTAGTTCTTTTCTTTCTCATTCCCGCCTTTGTGTGTGTGTGTGTGCGCGCGTGCGTGCGTGCGTGTCCGCGCGCGAGAGGAATGGCTCCTCTCTCACCTCAGGGTGGGGAAGCTGACATTTCTTTTCGCTCCCAATGGGGACAGTTTCCCTCGCTTCCATCTCGGGTGGGACATGGTTCTTTTTTCCCCCACTTCTTGGGGAGCAGGACTGGTTTCCACGCCCTCCCCACAGAGCCGCGCCCAGGTCGCAGGAGCCCTGGCACTCCGCGGACCTCGAGTCCCCGGATCCCGCAGACTCCAAGTCCCCAGACTCCGCAGACCGGAGGCTCCCAGCCCGCGGCATTGGCGGCGAGTCGGGGGCGGTGCCGGCTCTGCGGAGAGGGGCGTGGCGACCCGTGGCCCCGCCCCGGCCCCGCCCACTCCCTGGCGCTGAGCCTCGCGCCGCCCCGCCCGCCTGGCCCAGTCCTCCGCGGCTGTCTGCTGGGCTCGCGCGCCGCGGACTGAGCTTGGGCCACCTCAGCCGCCTCAGCCGCCTCAGCCCTTCGCCGCCGCCTGCGTCTCGCCCTCTGCGCCGCCCGGCCCGCCGCCCCGCGCGCCCCCAGCCTCTCAGCCAGATGATGAACTTCCTGCGGCGCCGGCTGTCGGACAGCAGCTTCATCGCCAACCTGCCCAATGGCTACATGACCGACCTGCAGCGGCCGGAGCCCCAGCAGCCGCCGCCGCCGCCCCCCGGCCCGGGCGCGGCCTCGGCCTCGTC
>SJXQ01011316.1:389937-422356 GCA_006408695.1 Aepyceros melampus
GTCACGGCGACGAAACCCGGGGCCGGGGGCCCCGCGGTGAGCACAGGTCCTGCGAGCCGCGCGCGGAGGGGGCGGGGAGGCGCGGGTCGGCCTCGGAAGGTGAAGTCTGAGGTAAAACAGCCCCTCAGCTGACTCAGATCCCTCGTAATATGCGGGAGCTACTTTATCCAATAGAGAAGAGTCGTAAGAAGTAGTTTTTTCTTTTCTCTTCTTTCTGAGGGGTCGCGGAGGAGACAGGCTTTTCTGCCTCTATACGTCAAAAGCTGAGGTGAAAAGGGTCCCAAAGCCCCGGAGGGACATTTAAGACCAATAAAATAGGTTCTGCTTTATGAAGCCGGGCGGTGGGGGGCGAGTAAGGAATTAAAATAGGTATTTTGAGGGGCAGGGTGGTGAGGTGGAGAGGGCAGAGGTAGTTTTTTACCTGGTCGGTTGAAGGCTAATGTCAGTATTGACATCAAGGTTGACCAGATCACAGGTGTGGGAGCCCAGGTGTACACGGACCTGCACAGCAGGGGAAGTCGTTTAAGAACAGTACGATTCTTGTATTTTGTGCAGCCCCAGGGGTGTGTGTGTGTGTGTGTGTGTGTGTATAGGGGGTCGGGATATGCGGCTTAATAAAATCTTTTTTGGAAGGGGGTATATGTTTTGGGGTGGAAGTGATGGTGGCTTTTTCCAGTCGAAAGGATGATGACGAGGTAAAATATTCTGGATCATTAAAGGATCACAAAATAAAAAGAGATCTGCCTTAATGCAGTAGATGGGAAACTTAAAATTTTTTTTATTCTTATTTTATTCTTTTCTATTTTTTAAAAGGGATATTCCAACTTGGAATGGTGAAGGTTGGGGGACTATGTGACTTCTAGTTGATAAAAGCATGAATGAGGTCAGTTTAAGACAAATTCGTTAAAAGAGGTTCTAATTTATGGAGGAGGAAATTGACCCAGGGTCGCATGGTTGGAGTGGGAGGTGATAGTGGAATTGACTGGTGAAGGGCTTGAAGAAATGAAGAGGTGAAGGAAAGGGGCTGTTTTTTCTTCTGGAGCATGGAAAGGGTTTCGTTTTTTTGGTTTTTTTTTTTTTTTGGCTTGTTTGTTGGTGGTTTTTCCTTTCTTCACTAGATTTGGGGTTGGAGACTAGACCTAAGTCTTTCCTCTCAAGAGGCAGGCACAGAGGGACCACTGAGCTATTTATCTCCATTTCCTCTTCTGACTGCTTCTCTGGTTTTTTCCATCATTTTCTTACTGGGAGACCTACAGGGAGAGAGTGCTGGCGTGGGGGTGATGAAAGTGAGATGTAGATGTGGAGATGCCCTCCTGCTGGCCCATAAACACAACCATTCTGAAAAGTCACTTGGGTGACTTGTGTAGTTGGTTTTTTCTTAGGACAGCAGAGTAGAAAATCTAAAGGGACCTTTGTAAGGAAATGACAAAGGCACAAGGAAGAGTGTATTGGGGAAGGTAAGAGAGTGTACAGTGGTGCCATTGGCAGTACCCTATGAGAATTATTCTAATTCCGTTCAAAATCAACAAGTGCTTATTAAGTGGGAAAGAAAGGTAGCTAAGCTTTTTTAGCATTGTTATATGACAAACCCTGTACTAGGTGTTCAAATAGATCTCTTGTCAAATTTTTACCACTAAACTGAGGCTTAGAGAAAGTAAGTAATGTGTTCACATTCAAATGGTAGGACTAGAATTTGAGCTTAGGCCTATTTGATCCATTATTGCCACTCCGTTATATTACATCCTATTATTATTATTATTAGTAATATTAATAATTAGCTCCCTCTAGGGGCTAGGCAGTGTACCCACCTTACAGGAAACTAAAGACTAATTTGAGAGACAAAACGAAAACATAAAACAGTTAACAAAAAGGAATCTAGAATACTTAGTTGAGACTAGTGTTTCAGGCATTCAATAGATGTAATGATTAGTGAGAGTTAAAGTTATTGGAGAAAGCTTCACAAAGGATGAGTCCTGAAGAAAGGCCAGGAAAAGGAGGGGAGAAATGAGAATGAAATCAGTGCTTCATTTTTTATGCAAGAATCTGATCCTTCTGTACACGCTCCTGCTCTCCTACCCTGTTGAAGGCATTTGTTCTGGGTCTAATTACCAGTTAGGTACAGGTAGGAAGATACTCATTTGTATGGGTATGTGTTTATAACTGCTTCAGTGGCTTGAGATTTGAAACTCTCCTTGGGTAGTGTTATTCTCTAGAAGACTACCTGCCTGGCATGAAGCACAAAATTTACCTTGCCCTGGAGACTAGACTTCTGATGAAAGTAATAGAGGCCATTTTCCTATGGACTGACTCCCAACTGTTTTCTCTGAAGTAATAATGTTGATTTATTAAAATTCATAAACCCAGTTTGAGTCTAGTGCTTGACAACAGTTCTGTGCTTCTGTGTTTTTGTGCTTAACAGCAGTTCTCAGACTTGCAGAGTCTGTCTTCTTTTAAGGTGTCTATGTTTATTAAAAACATCTCAGTTAAATATTGCTGAGTGGTTTTATTGAAAAGTTTCTATGAGTTAAGAAGCAGATGCCTGTTTATGACAAGCTCAGTGACTTTAAAAGGTGTTTTTTGTTCTAAAGGTTGATTTTAGTAAATTTGTCTCACAGTTTAAGCTACCTACATAGTATTCTGTGAGCAGGTGTCATACATGCCTGATATTATTTTCTTGTTGCTTGAATAGGAAGTCAACGTATAGCCTCCCAGTAAAATTTAAGAATTTTGGTCCCTTTGAATTATGGAGTTTTAACAAGTATTTCAATAATTGGACATCTAAAGGGGGGCTTAAAATAGGCAGCCTTGATACACAGCTGAATCTTTTGAATTTCTGTAGCATAATTGTGGGCAATGGAATTTGGGGATCTTATCACTAACCAGGTTGATGGGAAAATTGGAGGGTGTTTTTCTCTCTCTTCTTTTTGCTTGAAATGTGTTTTCATTGGGTGCCTGAGGCCTTGAGATTATTTGCACATTAAAGAATCATTGAAAAATGTTTCTGTTCCACTAAAAAGTGATATCAAGCTCATTATATACCTTTTTAGTTAATTATTACTATAATTATTATATATAATAATCATTTATTTTAAAATTACTATTATATAATAATAGCTATATTAATATATAATAATATATATGTATATTGTGTGTGTACACACACACACACACACACACATGCCTGAAAATGTGTGTCTTCTTTCATGGTTTGTACCTGAATTTGAAGTCCAGTTAAGACTGCATTTTAATGGCCTTTGTGCTTAAACAAGGAACAAGCATCCAATTGTATATATTATTTTTTCTGTGTATTATATTCTCACTGGTTATGAGGTAAGTTTTCTCTCAGATTCTTCCCTGCCTCTGTTCCTGTGAGCCTAATTCCAGTGACCAAGTGCTTTTTCAACATCAAGTGTCTCAGTGTTTGAATTTGAAAGTCAGGATGATTCTAGGGATTATCTAGAGTATCTAGAGACTGCAGATTGGTAAATCCACAGATGTTTATTGAACACCTCTGTAAGTAAATGAGACATAGTACCTCTCTTCTAAGATCTTTCTGTCTGGATGAATAGACAAGATAAATACATTTTTAAAAGTTTCCAGAGACTTCCCCTCCTATTAGAACTATGGTCCTTGGATCAACAGAGTTGGCATCAACAGGAGCTTTTCTTTTTTTTTTAAATTTATTAAGGGATCATTTTACTACCCTGATGGACATGGGTTTGGGTAGACTCTGGGAGTTGGTGATGGACAGGGAGGCTGGCGTGCTGTGATTCATGGGGTCGCAAAGAGTCGGACACGACTGAGCGACTGAACTGAACTGAACTGAACTTACTATGTCTACTTTTGTCTTTGTTGTTGTTTTTAATTTTTTTAATTATGAAAGTATGATAACGCATTTACAGGAGACTTGGAAAATACAGAAGGTTACATATAGTTCCACTATGTAATACAATTATTTTTTAAAGTAGATAAATGTAAGATTTTAGTTGAAGTTTCAGTATCAAACACTCAAAAATTAATAGAATGAATATACAGAGAAACAGAAGGATATAGTAGACCTGAAAAGCACAATGAACCAATTCAACATAATTAGATGTGTATAATTTTTACACGACAACAGAATTTGTAGGAACTTACAATTTCTATGTAAGTTCCCACAGACTGTAACTTACATAGAAATGATATAGACTGTAAAATGGGAGACACTGGAACATATCCAGGGACACAAAACAAGGTGCGAGAGTTTCATGGTCTAAACGTATTAAAATCACATGGAGTCTTCTTTTGACTTTTTATTCTATTTGGGCACCCACCATGTTGGTGAGAGCAAATCTTTACTCAGTTTGCCATTCAAATACAACCAAAACATTTTCTTTTTTTTAATTGGTTTTTGTTTTTTGGTTTGTTTTGCTTTATAGTATTGTGTTCATTTTGCTATACATTGACATGGGTCGGCCACGAGTGTGCATGGGCTCCCAGTCCCGATCCTCCCCCTCCCCTCTCCCGCCCCACGCCATCTCTCTGGATTGTCCCCGTGCGTCAGTCCCAAGCATCTTGCGTCCTGCATCCAACCTGGGCTGGCGATTCGTTTCACTTATGATGTCATACATGTTACACTGCTTTTTTAAAAAATATAAATGTATTTATTTTAATTGGAGGTTAATTACTTTACAATATTGTATTGGTTTTGCCATACATCAACATGAATCTGCCACGGGTGTACATGTGTTCCCCATCCTGAACCACCCTCCCACTTATACACAATTACCTTAGATCATATTAATCTCCAAGTAAAGACAACAACAGATTTTAATTCCATCTATTAATAACATAAGTATTCTGCAATGCAAACTAAAACACACTCTTCCCTAGAAGAGGATGTAAAGCCTTCAAGTAATGTTAACTCTTCCCCTGGTATCCTTAACTTGAATAATATGATGGAAAGTTAATGATACTAAAATACTATGATATAAACTCAATAACCTCTATATGATACAGGTTACATAATAAAGCAATAGAAGAGTAATAAAAAAATAAATAAAATGACATGGAGTCTATTCTCTTCTCACTATGGAATTATGTTAGAAATCAATATCAAAAGATGTTTGAAAATAATTCACAAATATTCAAGCACAATGCACAACTTAGCCATCAAATGTCTCAATAAAAGACTGGAAAAAACAGAGGGTAATTGCAGAGAAG
This sequence comes from Aepyceros melampus, assembly GCA_006408695.1. Lineage (NCBI taxonomy): Eukaryota > Metazoa > Chordata > Mammalia > Artiodactyla > Bovidae > Aepyceros > Aepyceros melampus. The sequence goes on from SJXQ01011316.1 coordinate 395,140, forward strand.
AAAGCAGTTAAGTGAGAAATTAGTATCAAAATGAGAAATTAGTATTAAAGATACTTTAAACAAAATCCCATGTATTTGGAAATTAAATGTCTACTTTTAAATGATGGGTGTATCTAAGAAGCCATAACAAGGAAAATTAGAAACTATTTGTAATAGAATAAAAATGAAAATAATTTATCAGAATTTGTTGCATGCAACTGAAGCTGCTCAAAGCAATTGAATACAATATGGAGTCTTGAATAGGATATGAAAACAAATAATGGACACTAGCAACTTGACTTTCACTTTTCACTTTCATACATTGGAGAAGGCAATGGCAACCCACTCAGTGTTCTTGCCTGGAGAATCCCAGGGATGGGGGAGCCTGGTGGGCTGCTGTCCAGGGTTCGCACAGAGTCGGACACGACTGAAGTGGTTTAGCAGCAGCAGCAGCATAAAATTTTGTGAAATTTGAACAAACTGTGTACTTGAGTTAATAATACTGTATCACTTTTTAATTTCTTGGATTTTTTTCTTTTTTTACAGCATAGTATTTCTTTATGTTCTCAGGATTGGATTGGAAGTTTCAAGCCTCATTCGAATTTTTTTTCAATCACTAAATAATAAATTTTCTTTACTTTTATCAGTAATACTAAATGCCAAAATACATAGAACTATATCAAAGTTTTATGTGAATATAAATTAGAAATCTAGCATTCTATTCATACTAAGTAAAACAAGTGGAATCAAAATGTCATAAATTGTTTTAGCTAGGCAAAAATTCATAAATTTTCTAAAATATGTATATTATACATTATATAGGCTTCCCTGATGGCTCAGATGGTAAAGAACCCATCTGGCAATGCAGGAGACATAGAGACATGGATTTGATCCCTGGGTCAGGAAGATGCCTTGGAGAAGGAAATGGCAACCCACTCCAGAAGCCTCACGGGCTACAGTCTCTGGAGTTGCAGAATTGTATACGACTAAGTGACTAAGACACACAGTCACACACATGCATTATATATACATATATACACACACACACACACTACCTCTACTTTTAATATACTTTGGGCATTAGAACTTGCTTATTCTTTAATACACAGCAATATTAATTAAAAGGCACAAAAAGACAATGGTTAGGCAATGAACTTAAGGTTGATGCGCACAGACCCTTCTTAAGCAGGAGCTTTTTGAACTACAGATTATTAGGTCCCACTTGACGCCTACAGAATTGTAATTTGCATTTGAATAAGCCCTCCAGGTGATTCACAAGCACATTAAATTTAGGATGCACTGAATTAAAGGTTATGTGGTTAGTGCTAAAGGTGTGGTAAAGCACCAACTCCGATCCTTTTTTGAGCCACTGCTATATGTCATGTGTGGTGCCACGTTCTTTACAATATCATTTAATCTCTACCACAACAGTGTATTGTATTGTGGATGTTTGAAAGAGGGAGAGATGGATGTGGGCTAGAATGGAAATAGTGAGATTTGAACTGAGCTTTAAAGAATTTAAGTCAAAAGAGACAAGTTGGCTCAGTCCAGACAGTGGGTGGCATAAACAAAGTGCACCGGTAGAAAAGAGGGCGGCCACCATGAGACCCACTTGGTGTGTGATCTGGGAAGCATGTGTTTAATTCTTCTCTGGCCGGTCTTTGGGCATTTCATTAAGAATAGGGGAATTCAAAGTACAGTAGCCTGGACCAGTGCTTGTGTGTAGTTCGAGAGAAATATATTAATTGAAACTTGGAGTGGGAGGCTCAAGTGAGGTCTGAGGCTTCTGTCTGCCAAATGTTTTATCGATATGTCTGTTTCTAATACAAACATACTGATTCCACAGAATTTTGTTGTTCATAGCAACAGTAGCCTATAGCTTAAAATCCTAGGTTGTTAGAGCTGTTATATCATCTAGATTATTTTATAAATGAGGGAAATGTGGATCTGAAGAGGCAAAGTGGCTTGTTCAAGTTTACTGAGAACTAGGATCTAGAACTTCTAAGTCTTTCTTCTAAGCCCAGAGGGCTGGAATAGTTTGCCTAAGGTCAAATAAGAAGTTAGTGAGAGAATGGAGACCAGAATTCTCATCTTCTGACTCTTTAATTATTGGTAGATTCCTTAAATTTAACCCCTTTGCTCTGTGAAAATTCTGTTGTGTCTGCTTCTTTTAAGGAGTTATTGTGAAGTTGTGAATGCTTCAAAAAGAACCACTTGAGCATAATATTGCACTATATATCCCCCAATAATTTCACTATCTTATTTGTGTTATTGTTGTTTCAGCAAAGGTCATTGTAAAATGATTGAGGGAGACTCTCAGAGCCTACTCATCAAACTCCAATAGTGTAATAAAGTTAGTAGCACTGTAGTATTAGGATGACCTTGCTCCCAGGGACGCATTTTTACCTTAGTGTCCCTGTCTGCCCAAGACTGTTTACTGTCTTTCTGTACCCAAATTCAGAATGGAGGCCAAAATAGCAAGTTTCCCAGAATCTCATACCTTCCCCTCAGATTTACAAAAGAGTTAACTGGGATATGTTCAGTCCACTTGAGCGTCTAAACACAAGCCAAGTGCTGGGAATATAAGATTAAGTTGGGCATAGGCCTTGTCTACTGAGATCTTCCAGTCCAGAAAGGGAGAGGACAGACATTTAAATAGGATTTAGTATAGCATGGTAATTAGTATGCATAAGATGCTGTAGGAACACAGAAGAATAATGTTGTGGTTAGAGGTGTCTGTATCACTACTCGTTAAAAATGTGCCACTATTGAGCCTGATGGAGAAGGAAATGGCACCCAACTCCAGTACTTTTGCCTGGGAAATCCCATGGACAGAGGAGCCTGGCAGGCTACAGTCCTTGGAGTTGCAAAGAGTCAGACATGACTGAGTGACTAAGCAGCACTGAGGCTCTGCTCTAGAACCTGGAAACCACAGCTACTGAAGTCCTAGGGCCTGTGCTCAGCAGCAAGAGAAGCCACCACAGTGAGAATCCTGTGCTCCGCAACTAGAGAGAAGCCCCCTACTCAATGCAACTAGAGAAAAGCCCAAGCACCAACAAAGACCCAGCACAGCCAGTAAAGATTAAATAAAAACTTATTTTAACACATGTACCACTGTGTATTCTTAGCTAAACCACTTTGCGTCTTTGGAGTTTGATTCTCTCAGTTCAGTTCAGTTCAGTCACTCAGTTGTGTCCGACTCTTTGCGACCCCATGAATCGCAGCACGCCAGGCCTCCCTGTCCATCACCGACTCCCGGAGTTCACTCAGACTCATGTCCATCGAGTCAATGATGCCATCCAGCATCTCATCCTCTGTCGTCCCCTTCTCTTCCTGCCCCCAAGCCCTCCCAGCATCAGGGTCTTTTCCAATGAGTCAACTCTTCGCATGAGGTGGCCAAAGTACTGGAGTTTCAGCTTTAGCATCATTCCCTCCAAAGAAATCCCAGGGCTGATCTCCTTCAGAATGGACTGGTTGGATCTCCTTGCAGTCCAAGGGACTCTCAAGAGTCTTCTCCAACACCACAGTTCAAAAGCATCAATTCTTCGGCACTCAGCTTTCTTCACAGTCCAACTCTCATATCCATACATGACCACAGGAAAAACCATAGCCTTGACTAGACGGACCTTTGTTGGCAAAGTAATGTCTCTGCTTTTCAATATGCTATCTAGGTTGGTCATAACTTTTCTTCCAAGGAGTAAGCATCTTTTAATTTCATGGCTGCAGTCACCATCTGCAGTGATTTTGGAGCCCCCCAAAATAAAGTCTGACACTGTTTCCACTGTTTCCCCATCTATTTCCCATGAAGTGATGGGGCCAGATGCCATGATCTTCGTTTTCTGAATGTTGAGCTTTAAGCTAACTTTTTCACTCTCCTCTTTCAATCAAGAGGCTTTTTAGTTCCTCTTCACTTTCTGCCATAAGGGTGGTGTCATCCGCATATCTGAGGTTATTGCTGTTTCTCCCGGCAATCTTGATTCCAGCTTGTGTTTCTTCCAGTCCAGCGTTTCTCATGATGTACTCTGCATAGAAGTTAAATAAGCAAGGTGACAATATACAGCCTTGACATACTCCTTTTCCTATTTGGAACCAGTCTGTTGTTCCATGTCCAGTTCTAACTGTTTCTTCCTGACCTGCATATAGGTTTCTCAAGAGGCAGATCAGGTGGTCTCGTATTCTCAGCTCTTTCAGAATTTTCCACAGTTTCTTGTGATCTGCACAGTCAAAGGCTTTGGCATAGTTAATACAGCAGAAGTAGATGTTTTTCTGGAACTCTTGCTTTTTCCATGATCCAGTGGATGTTGGCAATTTGATCTCTGGTTCCTCTGCCTTTTCTAAAACCAGCTTGAACATCAGGGAGTTCACGATATTTGGAACCAGTCTGTTGTTCCATGTCCAGTTCTAACTGTTGCTTCCTGACCTCCATACAGATTTCTCAAGAGGCAGCTCAGGTGGTCTAATAGTTCGATCCAAATTATGTTTTGGCAGTTGAAATAAGTTAAGTTCACTTGCTCAGAGCTACAGCTTTCTACTAATATTTGTGGAGTAGAAATTAAAGATTTTTCTTTTGCCCAAGTTCCAAATAACCTTCCCTCCTTTTTGTTTTTCTTCTGATAAGAATTAACTCCTTGAAGTTTGCATTTTAAACAAATGACCTAGATAGGAATATACGAGTTTTCTGAGAATATCAAGTTTAACATTTATATCTCAAAAGCTCAGGGAAAGAAAGCAGACTCTTTCAAGAAGGACTTTTATTCACTAAGACCAGAATTTTAACAATACTTACCACAATAACCTTTTGAGATACACAGGGGAAGGTTGAAGATTTTTTAGTTGTTTCTGGAGTTCCATCTTGAATCTTATAAAGACTTGATTCATAAGACAAGGATAGTTGTTTTTAATTTCTTAAAGAAATCTTTTGCAACTTGAAAGACATCATAGGTTGGTTCAGTCCTAAATCTTTTCACAAGGGCTTTAGAAAAAAAAAAATCCTCCCTGGGTACATAGTTTTATTTTAGCTTAAAGAGGAAGGCCTCATTTTTTTTTTTTTAAATATCAGACTCTGAATATAATCCATTTACAAAAACTTTTGAGTGTCCTCCTTGGGTTTTGGAAATTCTTTAACTATAGCCCTGAGTTTGGTCTTTGACCAAGGATGAAAAAGTAACTGTTTTACAGTCTCTTTAAAGTGAAAACGCAATTCAGACAAAGGATTACTAGAATGAGTACTCAAAAAAGGATAGAGGGGAGCAGTAGGAGTTTATCTCAGTGTTAGATTCTTTTATTTTGGGTATCTTTTATATTTTTAAATTTTCGTTACCTTTTTGCGACAGACCTTTCAATGGGCTTCCCTTGTAGCTCACTTGGTAAAGAATCTGCCTGCAGTGCAGAGACCAGGGTTCGATCTCTGGGTTGGGAAGATCCTCTGGAGAAGGAAATGGCAACCCACTCCAGTATCCTTGCCTGGAAAATTTCATGGACAGAGAAGCCTGGTGGGCTATAGTCCATGGGGTCCCAAAGAGTTGGGCATGACTGACTGACTAACACTTTCAATGAAGCTATTTTGAATCTTGGAGCTTTTTAGAATTTTCTACATACCAGATTAAACTAGGGATTCCATTCTGCTTGCTTGATATGGGAATCCTTACTGTCAAGTGCACATTGTGAATGAATGATCTTGTCTAAATATAATGGTCCTCATAGTAGCTATTGTAATTCTAGGTTGTTTTAAGTAAGATTTTGCCATTTTTGTAGATATCTACAGTTTCTGAGACTATATAATTCTTAGAAATAAAATAAGCAGTTGTGCTGAAAGATGGTATATTTAACTCTTTCGATTTTTAAGGATCCCATATCTTTTACCCAAGTTTGGGTCTTTTGGAGCCAGATTAATACATGAGAGGGATGTGCCATGTGATTGGGGCTTGTGTGGTATTTTACAGTGTACCTCATTGCATAGAAATCTTCTCAAGTTGGAGGGTGACCTAGTGTCAATCTAACCTATTCCATGACCAACTTATTCTAGACTGGGAGTCTTTGGGTTAGGGGGTGAGTGCACTAACAGCTTCTAAGTGCTCAATATGTGCCCACCAATATTACAGCTTTTTGACCTGTGAGATCCCCATTAGCAATATCATTTACCTCTTGAGCACATTAATATATTAGCAGTAATCAACAAACTAGGGTCTGCAGACTGATTTTCAAACAGAAAGGGAACTGCCAGTGCAGAAATGGGAATATAACCAGCCTATCTGATAAAGAGTTCAAAATGATGATTATAACGATGCTTACCAACTTTGGGAGACAAATGGTTGAACACAGTGAGAACTTCAACAAAGAGATGGAAAATATAAGGAAGTATCAAACAGAAGTCATAACCGAACTGGAAAATACACTTTAAGTGTTTAACAGAGACTGGATGAAGTGGAAGAATGAATCAGTGAGACAAATCAATGGAAATCACTCAGACAGAGCTGCAAAGTGAAAAAACAATTTAAAAAGGTGAAGACGCCTTAAGAGACCTCTGGAACAACATCAAGCAGAATAACATTTACATTATAGGAGTCCCAGAAGGAGAAGACAGAAAAAAAGAGAAAAATTAATTGAAGAAATAATGGCTGTAAACTTCCTTAATTTGAGGAAAGAAACAGACATCCAGGTCGAGGAAACCCAGAAAGTTCCAAATAAGATGAACCCAAAGAGAACCACATCAAGGTACTTTATAATTACAGTGATAAAAATTAAAGATAAAGCGAGAATTTTAAAAACAGCAAGAGAAAAACAACGTATATACAAGGGAAACTCCATAAGGCTTTTCAGATATTTTAGCAGAAACTTTACAGGTCAGAAGGGAGTAGCATAACATATTCAAAGGGAAGAGAGGAAAAAAATGTCCAACCAAGAATTCTTTACCTGGAAGGATTATCATTCAGAATCGAATGAAAGATGAGTTACAGATAAGCAAAAGCTGAAGGAGTTCATTACCAATAAATTGGTCTTACATGAAATTCCAGCTTCTCTAAGCTGAAAGAAAAAAAAAAGGCACTAATAAGAAAACATACAAAAGTAAAAATCTCATTAGAAAAGTAAATATATAGTAAAGTTATTGGATCAATCACTTATAAAGCAAGTATGAACATTAAAAGACAAAGTAGTAAGATTAACTAAAATTACAATATTAGGGGACTCAGCAAGAAGATGTACCATATATAAAAATATATGTACCCTACATAGAAGGACAAAAATATATAAAGCAAACATTAACAGACTTAAAGGGAGAAATTGAAAATAGCATAATATTGGTAGGGGAGTTTAAAACCTACTTACAGTAATGGATAGATCATCCTGACAGAAAATCAATAAAGAAACATCAGCCTTAAATGACACATTAGACTAGATTGACTTAATAGATATGAATAGAACCCTTCATCCAAAGCATCAGAATATTCATTCTTCTCAAGTGCACCTAGAATGTTCTCCAGATAGATCGCCGTGTCACCCAAAGAACAAATGTCAATACATTCAAGAAAACTGAAGTCATTTCAAACATTTTTTCCTTCCAAAGTGGTATGAAACTAAAAATGAAATACAAGAAGAAAACTGGAAAACTCACAAAAATATGGAGGTTAAAAAAGAAAAAATATCTAGGCATAGTGACAAATGACAACAGAAATATGACGTACTGAAATATCTAGGATACAGCAAGAGCAGTTCTGAGAGAGAAATTCACAGCAATAAAGGCTTACCTCAAGAAACAAGAAAAATTTCAAATAAGCAATTTGTGCACCTAAAGGAACCAGAAGAACAAATGAAGCCCAAAGTTATTAATAGCAGAAGGAGGGATCAGAGTGGACATAAAAATCAGAGCAGAAATAAAATGGAAGCTAGAAAGACAATAGAAAAGATCAATGAAACTAAGAGCTGGTTCTTTGAAAAGAAAAGCAAAATAGACAAGGCTTTACCTAGACTAACCAAGAAAAAAAAAAGAGAGAGAGTGCTCAGATAAATAAAATCGGAATGAAAGAGTGTAAGTTACAGCTGATACCACAGAAATATAAAGGATCGTAAAAGTACTGTGAACAATTACATGCCAACAAATTGGAAAAAAAGAAATGAACAAATTCCTAGAAACTTGTAGTCTACCAAAACTGAAATAAGAAAATGGAAAACCTGAATAGACTGATTACTAGTAAGGAGTAAAGAATTTGAATCAGTAATCAAAAACCTGCCCACAAGCAGAAATCTGTCACCAGACAGCTTCACCAGTAATTCTTTCAAACATTCAAAGAATTTAACAACTATCCTTCTCAAACTCTGAAAAAAAAGTGAAGAGAAGGGAATGCTTCAAAACACATTTTATGAGGCCAGCATTATCCTGATATCAAAACTGGACCAAGGACACCACAAAAGAAAATTACAGGTCAATGTTCTTGATGAACATAGATATAACAGTCTTAACAAAATATTAGAAAACCAATTTCAACAATACATTGGAAGTGTCATATACTGCACTTAAATGGAACTTATTCCAGGAGTGCAGGGATGGTTCAACATTTGCAAATCACTATGAAATACTACATTAACAAAATTAAGGATAAAAATCATATGATTATCTCAACAGAAGAAGAAGCATTTGATAAAATTCAACAATTAATGATAAAAATTCTCAACAAAGTAGGCATAGAGGAAATCTTCCTCAACATAATAAAAGCCATATATAAGAAAGAGACAGCTAACATCATAGTCAACAGTGAAAAGCTGAAAGCATTTTCTCTAAAATCAGGAACAAGGCAAGTATGCCCACTCTCATCACTTTTATTCAACATAGTTTTGGAAGACCTAGTTACAGCAGTTAGGCAAGAAAAAGAAATAGAAGGCATGCAAGTCAGAAAAGAAGTAAAACTGTTACTATTTGTAGATTGCATGATACTATACATCAAAGACTCCACCAAAGAGCTATTAGAACTTACTAATGAATCAGTAAAGTTGCAGGATACAAAGTTAATATGCAGAAATATGTGACATTTCTATATGCCAATAATATACTATCAGAAAAAAATTAAGAATTTACATTTACAATTGAATTGACAGGAATAAAATAGTTGGATATACATCTAACCATGGAGGTGGAAGACTTGTACATTGGTGAAAGGAATAGAAGAAGACACAAATAAATGGAAAGATATTTTGTCTTCATGGATTAGAAGAATTTATGTTGTTAAAATGTCCATACTAGCCAAAACAATCCACAGGTTGAAACAAATCCTTATCAGAATTCCATGGCATATTTCACAAAACTGTATAGAACCATAAAAGATCCCAAATAGTCAAAGCAATCATGAGAAAAAAGAACAAACCTGGAGGTATCATGCTCCCTGATTTCAAACTATATTACAAAGCTATAGTAGTCAAAACAGTATAGATTTGACACAAAAATGGACTCACAGATCAGTGGAACCAAGTTGAGAGCCCAGAAATAAGCCGTATGTATACTGACAATTATTTTACAAAAGAGCCAAGAATATAAAATGGAGAAAGGGAAGTCTCTTCAATAAATGGTGTGAAAAGTGGACAGCCATATGCGAAAGACTAAAGCTATATCACACAAAAAATAATTCAAAATGGGATTGACCCAAATGTATGACCTGAAATCATAATAAAACTGATGGAAGAAAACATAGGTAGTAACCTCATTGACGTTAGTGTTAGTGATGTTTCTATGGATCTGCCTCTAAAGGCAAGGGAACCAAGGGCAAAAATAAACAAATGAGAGTACATCAAAGTATAAAAAGCTCCTGCACAGCAAAAGCAACCATCATCAAAATGAGAAGGCAACCTACTCAATGAGAGAATATATTTTCAAATCATATACCTGATTTGTACTTAATATCTAATATAAAGAACTCATACACTTCAACAACAAAAAACCAAACAGCCTGATTAAAAAATTAGTGGAGGCTCTGTATAGACATTTTTCCGAAGAAGACAGAGAGCTGCCCAGTAAGCACATAAAGTATGTTCAACATCACTAAATATTAATGAAGTTCTAGTAAAACCACAAGGGTATATCACCTTACACCTGTTAGAGTGGCTATTATCAAAAAGACAATAAATAACAAATATTGGAGAAGATGTAGAGAAAAGGGAACTCGTATACTGTTTGTGGGATTTTAAATTGGTGCAGCCACTATGTAAAACATTATGGAGAGGCTTGAAAAATCAAGAATAGAATTATCATATGATCCAGCAAATCTACTTTGGGGTATTTCTTCAAAGAATAGAAAAACACTCAATAAGATTCTTCTATCCCTATGTACATAGCAGCATTATTTGCTATAGCCAAAATATGAAAATAACCTAAGTTTTCATTCATGGATAAATGGATAAGGAAAATATGGTGTGTATACACACACATACACTCACACACGCACATACACAGGAATACTACTCAGTTATAAAAACAATAAAATCTTTGCCATTTGTGACAGTAAGGATGTACGATGGGTATTTTGCTAAGTGAAATCAGTCAGAAAGAAAAAGACAAATATGATTTCACTCATGTGAAACAAAAAGCAAAAAGATATATGAATAAAACAGCAAAAACAAAGATAAATACAGAGAACTGATGGATGGGTGAAAGGGGTGCAGAGAGTTAACTGTATGGTAATGGATGGGAACTAGATTTTTGGGAGTTATTCCTATGTAGTGTGTATAGATATCAAATTACAGTGTTATACAACTGAAACATATCATTTTTAAAAAAGCTTAACTCCAACATGAGAAATTTATAACTAATGACAACATTGGGAAAAGGCCAAATTGGCAATATATAAAAGTAAGAACATTACATGAATAGGAAATTTAGAGTGTTCTCAGGAGAACTGGTAAACTTTGGCGTCAGAATTCTTCATATTGATTTGTGAGTATGATAATGCCCTAAAAACAATTGAATTTTTAAGCTTTTAAATATATGGAAAAGTACACACAATTTCTAAGTATACAGTTGATGAATTTTTATAAAGTTAACGCATTTTTGAAACTAGTATCCAAGTCAAGTATGCTAGCTACCCTGCCCCACCCCCATGATCTGACATCTCTGTTCTGTGGACCTCCAGTGTACCCAAAAGGTACTTCCATCAGAGTATCAATCCACTCTTTTGTTCTTAGACTGTAAGCTCCTCCTGTTAATGACTATGACTGATTTGTCAAAAAAAGGTTGCTTTTTGTCCTTTAAATGAATGTTATGCTTTTCGTTGTAGAAACTCTGGAAAATATACGTTTATCAATTAAGTTTGCTACGTAGTAAACCAACCCCAGACTTAGTGGCTTAAGACAGTATACATTTATTCAGCTCACAGTTATTTTGGTTACTGACTGGGCTCAGCTGGGCAGTTCTGACCTGGGCCGAAAAATCTGCTGTTGTCGGTGAAGTTTGCTCACGTATCTAGAGTGACTGAACCAGCTTCTCCCTGTGGTCTCCCATCCTGTGGCAGGCTAACCTAGGGAAGGAAAAGGAAGCCAAAGAGCAAGCAGAATTCCACAAGGTCTGGGCCTACTCTTGGAGCTGGTATAGTGCCACTTTCCCTCCGTCTTAGTCCAATAACAGACATGTATTTCTCACAGTTTGGGAGGCAGAATTTTAAGAATAAGGTGCCTGCTGATGCCATTCCTGGTGAGGGCTCTCTTCCTGGCTTGCAGGTGGCTACCATCTGGCTGCATCTTCACATGACACAGAGAGAGAGAATGTCCTTGTCTTCTTATAAGGACATTAGTCCCATCATGGAGGCCTCACCCTCCTAATCTCATTTGCAAATCCTCTATCTCCAAAAACTATAACATTAGGGTTTAGGGCTGCTGCTGCTGCTGCTAAGTCGCTTCAGTCGTGTCCGACTCTGTGCGACCCCATAGATGGCAGCCCACCAGGCTCCCCTGTCCCTGGGATTCTCCAGGCAAAAATACTGGAGTGGGTTGCCATTTCCTTCTCCAATGCATGAAAGTGAAAAGTGAAAGTGAAGTCGCTCAGTCGTGTCCAACTCTTCGCGACCCTACAAATATGAATTGGGGGAAAAAAAAGTAATATTACAAAGTAATGTGGATGGCAAGGGGTGGGAGGAGGGGGAGGTGAATGACTGGAGCCATTTTTATAAACAGTCTTCTAGAACATGCAAAGCTTTAAATCATTCCTAATATCACCATCAAGAGATAGCCATTGTTAATATGTTAATTTCCTCCATCATTTTGTCTATGCACATATAGAGGTAGACTTTTTCTTTTTTTTTTTAAGAATATGATTCACATTTTAGAATCAGGTTTGTGTTTGTTCATTCCTCTTAACATTATATTGTAGGTATTTTCCCAGACATTCAGTATTCGTTGACAATGTCATTTACTCCGTGATGTAAAGGAAACCAACATAAATTGCTGTGTTCCAGGCACAATATTGAGCATTTTCACATAGCTATCTTCACTGTAAAACAATTTTCTTGTTAATTTGCAGGATTGACATTCTACTACCAAACAAAGAATTCATTTGTTGCTGCAAAAAAAAAAAAAAAAGCAGTAGGTTTGTGTGAAAAGATCCAGAGAAAATTATAATGGTTAAGATATATCAGCAAATACCTCTTTTTGTCTTGAAAGCCTGACCTGTCAGCTCTAGCTGTTTAGGAAAGAGCTGTCTCCCTGTTGTCAATGATGGGAGGGTTGGGCCGTTGGCAGTAGCTGAGGCTGTGTGCTTTCTGTTTCTCCCTGTTGCTTAAAGAAATGGTTTTGCTGGACTAGCTCCCATGTTAAAGCTCCACTGAAGGCTGCTGAACAGCTGTTTCAGTGAACAGTTTTATTTGCAATGATTTTGATTTTGATTTTGTGAATAGAGTAATAGCTTGCTAGAGAAGAAGGCGTGACAGAGGAAACTCAGTGATTTGTGACAGTAAGAATCTTATGAGCCAGTTGATATAGAAAACGGTGGATTTGGGGTGATTTCTCCCATTTGAACTCCTGTGTCCCCTTGGTAGCCTCTCTACCCTAGTGGTGAATCACCAAATATAACCCTTATATGTAGAGACCACCTGTCCAAACCTTCCATTTTATAGGTGAAGCCACATCACTCTTAATTTATTTGATTGATCTGGCTGTATTTGAAAAATGGGATTGTGTTCTTATTGTATGGTCAGCATAATGTGATAAGGAGAATAAATGGGGAGGCCAAAGTTCAAGATTTGTGTCTGGTTTTGCACTGTCTAGCTGTTGACTATGAACAAATTACAGATGACCCTTCAACAACATGGGTGTGAACTGGGCAGGTCCACTTATACCGAGATTTTAATAAATAAATACATGCTGCAGTACTACAGGATTTGTGGTTGGTTGAACCCACAGATGTGCAGGAACTGCCTATGTGGAGGGCTCACTATAAAGTTATATGTGGCTTCTCGACTGTGTTGGGGATTGTTGTTCTAGGGTCAGCTGTACTTGATTTCTTTGTATTTCAATGACAGAAGCTTAATCTTTTTAGAGTTGTTGTAAAGACTGAGACTTTTTTTCATCTGCACTGTCTAATATAGTCACCATACCGTAAGCAGCCTTTGAGTGCTTAAAATGTGCCTAGTCCAAAATGACATGTGCTGTAAGTATAAATTACACACTGGATTTTGAAGATTTAGTTTGAAAAGTATAAAATAGCTCATTGATTACTTTTTTCCCATTGACTGCATGTTGAAACGGCAGTATTTTGTATTCATTGAAGTATACAAAATATATTATTAAAGTTAATTTACTTGTTTCTTATTAGTTTTTAAAAATGTGGCTACTAGAAAATTTAAAATTATATATGTTACTCATATTTGTGGCTTGCATTATGTTTTTGTTGGACAATGCTACACTACATGGCTGTTCTTTGCAGAACATAGCGTACATGTAGAATAAATGTTAGTTACAGCCAGAAAATGTAGAAGGTTTAATTGAATGGATAACGATTCTAAGTAATAGCAGGAAGCTTATTATTTTTACTAGGTTTCCAAGCAAGCTTTTGTTTAGACATGTTAATATTTTCTCTGTAAGTGTAGTAGGCGAGTGGACGAGAATTGTTAGAATCCAATTATGTAAGCAAATAATTTCAGTGCATCGAGTTAAGGTGACGCAGGAGTTGTGCTAGGTACTTCAGTAGGTAGGATTCCTTTGGTTACAAATGACAGGAACCAGTTTGAATTAACTGAATTTAAAAAGGGGGGAATCTTGTCACCATGGAAAGGGGAGAAGCACATCTGAGCTTCCTGAATTCCTAGGATGAAAATGCTATTTTCTCTTGCTCTCTCTCCTCCTCTCCCATATGTACTTCTTTCTCCTAGGCAACATTTTCCTCTTAGATCATGTATCTCCCCTTGTCAGAAAGCAGGCCTTCTACAGCGCTCCTTGCTCCAGGGATGGACTCAGACTTGCTCTGTCTCTGGTTTTAAACGGAAACATCCTGTGAAAAGGCCATGGTTGACCCAGCTTGGTTTCATGTACCCACCCCTGGGCCACGGCAGCTCTAACGTCCACCACAGAGAGGATATCTCAGGAAAAGGAAGTGCTGCTCTTGTCTGATAAGAGATAAATATACACCATACCTGCCCTAACTAATTTAGTAAGTACAGCCATTCTGTGGGGGGTAATACCCCAATTTAACTAAAAAGAAGTTACATATTTTGTCCAAGTACAAACAGCCAGCTGGAAGCACAGAGCTATCTCTAAAGCCCAGGTTCTGAAAACAGAGAGTTCTAGTAAATTGGATTGTGTTGACTTAAATTTTCCCGAATTTTGCAATTTGCTGTTTTTTTGCCCTGTTCCAATTGCTTCCCCTTGAAACTTATGATGGGAATAAGTGTATCATTGCTTCCCATGATAACACCCACTCAGTAAATCTTTCTTGAATTGAAAACCAACATATTTATGCTTTTTGATCTTTCAGCCAAAACTTTAAAGGTGATAGAAAAACTTTACCATAATTATCTTTGCAGTAATAAGCTTAAAACATACTTACCACCACTTGGGCATTTTGTTTTTGTAATTTGTGATCATACCTTCTTTTAAAAACTTCTCCATCTCATTTGTCATCAACATATGGTTCCATTTTTTTTTTTTATACCACATGGGCATAGTGATTTCAGAGGCAAAGATGAAAGAGTTGTTTTCTATGATTCATAAACAGTATCTGTCCCAAAGGAAATATTCTTTAGAAATAATGATCTATAAGTCTTTCAGAAAAAGATTATCCAGAATATATTTATCTCTTCCTTAGGTCAAAAAGTAAATACTTTCAAACAAAAATGACTTCAAAAGGCTACAAGTCTAAGTGTGTTTTTCTTAATCCAGTAGATATGGTTTCATTTACATAGGAAAAGAGAAATAAGTGACAGTGTTAATGGCTGAATTCATATTAGTGCTGTGATGGAATACTGAGATCTCTGCCCTGGACTGGTCAGAAAACCAGTTTCTTATATGTAAATGTGTGGCCTTACACAGCAATAAATGTAATGGCTAATCTTTGTTGGTGCTAAACACTACATAGAACCTCTTCCCTTAAGTCTTCTGGGGACTCTTCCCAGTGCCAGTAGGCATTCAGTATTTACCAGGGTCTGCATTGTGTCAGGCACAGAGTTAAGTACCAAACATGATCCTGCCGTCATGGAGCTTACAATCTGATATGAAAAATCGTACATGTAACAGGAAATTTCAATGTAATGTGTTGCAAGTGTTATGTTAGAAGACATAGGATGTTCTGTGGGACTACATGGGATTATATCTAACTTGGTTTTAAGAACTTTGATGGTTTTCTGGGGGAAGTGCTTTCTGTGTAGGGGGTCTGAAGGACCAGCAAGGTTGTTCAGACAGGGTTTTTTTCTTTTTTCTTTTTGGCTGTTTTTGAGAAGCCATTTCTTTTACTTTGCTCTTTAAACAGTATATTTCCAGTGAGACAAGTAATACAGGAATATGCTCATGCGATATATCTCCACATTTGAATGCAATCCTCCATTGATGTTTTATCATGCACATGTGTGAATTTTAAGTGATGTTGTCATTTGGGAGCCACTAGTCAGTCAATGGTACCCCACTCCAGTACTGTTGCCTGGAAAATCCCATGGACGGAGGAGCCTGGTAGGCTGCAGTCCACGGGGTCGCGAAGCGTCAGACATGACTGAAGTGATGCAGCAGCAGCCGCAGTCAGTCACATATATGCTTAGTCACTCAGTTGTGTCCGACTCTTTGTGACCCCGTGGACTGTAGCCTGCCAGGCTCCTCTGTCCATGGGGATTTGTTGCCATGCCCTTATCCAGGGGGTTTTCCAACCCAGGGATTGATCCCAGGTCTCCTGCATTGCAGGCGGATGCTTTACTGTCTGAGGCACCAGGAAAGCCCTAGTCAACACAGATTTTCAAATGTAAAGGATTTTAAATTAAATTTGAAATTTAGCTCCTTAGTCAGACTAATTGCCATATTTCACATGCTCCAAGCCACATGTAGCTGGTGACTCAGGCAGGTTTTCTTAAAGAAGTTCAGTGTCTGGACTTAGAGGATGGGGAAAGTGGAAATGGTGATGCTTATCTCCAGAGGGAAATAGCTGGTATTGGAATGCAGAGGTTCCATTGTGCTGAATACTTAGACTGAGGACAGTGGGAAATCCCTGGATGGTTTTTAAGCATCGGAGTCACATAATTGGATCTGCATTTTAGAAAGCTCTAATATGAATCAGTTCACTCCTCTTTCTCAGTTTTCTTATCTCTAAATTGAAATGGATAGTCTCCCCTTTACAGCTCCTTCCAGGTTTAATATTACAAAAATTTCAGCTGTTATGAAAAAACTTAATTCTGTGCTGACTTATAGAACTCTTGGGTAGTGAGATTACAACTAGTGCTTAAAGGGGTGATTTTGTGGGAATAGGGGTGGGTGAGAGGGCAGGCAGAAAGCTGAATGAAGAATACATCATTTCCACTGAGAAATAAGGAAACGGAAAGGTTAGGCAGATTCCTCTGTCCGTCTCCTGAGAGGGAACTAGTAGACTTTAGCCTCTCAGCAGACAGATGGAATCGTACCTTGCCCTACTTCTAAGTAAGTAAGTAAGTAAGTAAGTAAGTAAGTAAAGTCACTCAGTTGTGTCCGACTCTTTGTGACCCCATGGACTGCAGCCCACCAGGCTCCTCAGTCCACGAGATTCTCCAAGCAAGAATACTGGAGTGGGTTGCCATTTCCTTCTCCAGGGGATCTTCCCGACCCAGGGATTGAACCCGGGTCTCCCACATTGGAGGCAGACGCTTTAACCTCTCCAAAAATCAAAGTGCTACATACTGAGATATTTACTGATAAAATAATATTTGCTGATGAAATTTGGAATTTGCTTAAATTAGGGGTTTATACATATAAAACATGGTTGGCTGTGACTTAGTTATTGTAAATACTGAATGACGGGTATCAAAGGTCCATTATATAATTTAATTTTGTATATGTTTGAAAATTTTCATAACAGGAAATTAAAGATACAATAACAATATAAAAGTGCTCCAACTTATTACTCAAATTCTTTATTTACTTTTAGCACAAATGGAGAAAGAGTCAGACTCTCATTTTGGCCATATTGAAATAAATAGAGTCAGAACTGCTATGTCATGAACACTGACACTTTCTTTAAGTTTTGTATCAACTTCGGTGGCTTAAAATATTCCAGACTGCATTGAGTTTGTGTAGGCAGATCAAAGAAAGAGAATTATACTCTAAGGACAGAGGTGACTCTTTTAGGGATTTTGTTGATGACATAGGCAAGGGCTCTGCTGCTCTGGGCTTGATCTACCCAGGAAGGCAATCTCTGGATAGCAGGGTGAGGTGGAGAGGTTACTCGTTTTGAAGTCAGGCGTAATAGACTCCAAGCTCCAACACTTTGGCCACCTGATGTGAAGAGCTGACTCATTGAAAAAGACCCTGATGCTGGGAAAGATTGAGGGCAGGAGGAGAAGAGGGTGCCAGAGGATGAGATGGTTGGATGGCATCACCGACTCAATGGACATGACTTAAGCAAACTCCAGGTGATAGTGAAAGACAGGGAAGCCTGGAGTGCTGCAGTTCATGGGGTTGCAAAGAGTTGGACATGACTTAGCAACCGAACAGTAACAACAACATAATAGACTTAGCGAAATTATCACTTGAAGGACAATGACAAAAAATAAAATAGGTAATATGTTCATTGAACTCTCACTATATGCTCACTGTATCAAGCTCTGTGTGTTTTTTATATTATAGAATTTTAATAGCTATCCTGTTAGTTCATTGCCACTATTTTGCAGACTAGGAATTAAGGCATAAAGAGGTTAGATGATTTGTTCATGATCACACCAATTTTATGTAATTCCCAGTAAATGTTATGATAAATAAAAATTGAAATCCAGTGGTTAGGTTGTAGTTGGTATCCCAGTGAGGATTAGGTTTGGATGCACATAACAGAAAAAAAACAAAATATCAATGACTTATAATAGTTTCTTTCTCACCTTGAAGAAGTCTAGAGAAAATCGCTCCAGGCTACCATGATTCTCTGGGGATCACAGTCCTTCTATCCTGTTGTTTCTCTGTGAAAGTCTTCCATCCTCAAGGTCACTTCATGGTCCAAGATACCTACTGGAACACCATATTCCATCCAGAAGAAAGGGAAAAGGATGGAAGAAGGGCATACCATCAATCTTCCTTTTTAAGGATAAATACCAGAAAATACACACGTCGTTTCTGCCTATATTATAATGATCTTTACTTAGTCCCATGTACATACCTAGTAGGTTATAGAAAACTTGCATGTGGCAGGCCCAAGACATGAAAGAAGACTGAGAAATATATTCTTTATAAAACTGTGTAACCCTGTGACCAGCTGAAGCTCAGGGTTCTATTAGCATACTCAGCTGCATTTCAGAGCTCTGGTCTCCTTGGGTATTAAATGGACATGGTAATTCTTATCAAAAGACCTTTCACATTTAAATGGGTAAATAAATGAAAAAAAAAAAAAACCAGACACTTAATCTAGAGCTTAGGAAATGCTAGTTCTTTTCCTGCAGGTAGATTTGGTCAAGTGGGCAGCAGTGGTTGGGTGCCCAGGAGATTCTCCCTGGAGATTCAGTACCCTGAGAATGGGTTTATCTGCATCTTCTGTGGTCACTGCTTTCCGCTTCACCACCACAGAGGATTTGCCACATACTCTAGGGCCAAGAACCTTTAGGCACAAAGAATAAACCTCCATATTTCAATGTTCTTGAACATGAAATCATATATAATGAGCTCAGAGCCGAATATGGGGATATTTAGGATTTAGGGAAACTTTTACTTCAGTCTAGCTTTCCTGGTAGTTCAGACGGTAAAACATCTGCCTGCAATGCAGGAGACCTGGGTTCAATCCCTGGGTGGGAAGATCCCCTGGAGAAGGAAATGGCAACCCACTCCAGTATTCTTGCCTGGGAAATTCCACGGATGGAGGAGCCTGGTAGGCTACAGTCCATGGGATTACAAAGAGTTGGACACGACTAAGCAACTTGACTGGTTCACTGGTTTACTTCAGTGTAGATTTTCACCTGACTTTGGGGAACTCTTTACCACACAGAATTTTTCAGTCTGTTTTCCCCAAGAATGAGAGTAACTGATCACAGGGCCAGCTCGTGGTAGTCTGTCAGGGTCTGTCCAGGAAGCTGAAGGTTCCAGCTTGTACAGTGACAGATAAAAGGGGCTGGTGTTTCCATGAATTACTCTTGAAATGGTAATGAATGTGTAACATTATTATACCATGACCATGTCCTTGCAAAGTCAAGGATAAGTTGCATGTTAGCTAGTGGAACTATATTTTCAGTGAGCTTACTAAAGGAGAACCTTTGGTGAATTTTCCTATAAGTTAAGGATGGCCTCCCAAACAATTTTTTGCGTTTTCTTTCATTCAGTTAGCAATACTTATTAAGCATGTACTACTTGGTAGGCACTAGACCTGGCAAAACCCAGGGAATATTGCCTTTACCTACCAGAGTTGCTCAATTATAAAGTGACAAATAGTATTCTTGGGCTAACTTACAGTCAAATAATAGCATTTGTTTCATCAATTCTAAAACTGTTTAAAAATACATAAACATTTATAAAACCTCAAAACACTCTAAATTGATAGTATATTGTGTGTCATACTTCACCAGTAATAAATATATTTTAATGCTGCAGCTTAAGCTGGGTGATTTCATAGATTTGATAAGTAGGGATTCTGTGTTTATTATGTGCTTTTATGTGCCTTATTTCATTTTATTTTTTTTCCTGTGAGAAAGGATGAGTGGTCCACTTCATAGAAAGGGAATATGGCTATGAGACTGAGGAAAACTTGTTGTGGCAAGTCTAGGACTCAAACATAGGTTGTATTTTTTTCTCCCAAAGCTAGTGGTTTTCAACCATACATGATGTCTCTTTAATCTGCATACACATATATGTATACACATACACCTGTGTGAACACAATGAAAGTCAAGCTTCTTTTAAAGCGAGGAGCTTGCTTTTAATGAAAACAAAGTATCTTTTTTTTCCTTCTAGTGGTTTAAAACTAGGCCAAACAATAGCCACATATCAATTTTCAGGAACACAACATAAAAAGTCTTATAACTCAGATGGTTACAAAACAAGCTTGCTTGTTGTTAATACACATTAATTAAAACCTTTCAGGTTTCATTGTGGAAAAGGCAATGGCACCCACTCCAGTACTCTTGCCTGGAAAATCCCATGGACAGAGGATCCTTGGGGGGCTGCAGTCCATGGGGTCGCGGAGGGTCGGACAAGACCGAGCGACTTCACTTTCACTTTTCACTTTCATGCATTGGAGAAGAAAATGGCAACCCATGCCAGCGTTCTTGCCTGGAGAATCCCAGGGACGGGGGAGCCTGGTGGGCTGCTGGCTATGGGGTCGCACAGAGTCAGACACGACTGAAGTGACTTAGCAGCAGGTTTCCATAAGGTACCCAAGCCATTTTCACTGATCACACTTTGTAAGGCAGGTCAGAGCCAAGAAATGACCTAAATGTCTTCCACCTTTGACTTTGACCTCTAAAATTACCTCTTCTGACTGGTTGGTGTTGTTCAGTTGCCCAGTCGTGTCCGACTCTTTGTGAACCCACAGACTGCAGCATGCCAGGCCTCTCTGTCCCTTACCATCTCCCAAAATTTGCCCAAGTTCATGTCCATTGCATCAGTGATGCCATCCAGCCATCTCATCCTCTGATGCCCTCTTCTCCTGTCCTCAATCTTTCCCAGCATCAGGGACTTTTCCAATGAGTCAGCTGTGACTAGAGCAGGGGCCAAAGCATGATTCTTCTTGATGAATTTTAATCTCAATCAGTAGCTAGCTGTGTGAGTTTTGGCAAGTTATTTACCACTGCCAGGTTTGCCTGAAAATAAGGATAACACCTTTGCAGGGATGTTGGGAAGTTGAGAGTTAAGGTGGGTTAGATAAATGGCAAATGGTAAGTAATCAGTGGAGCTTCCTGATGGCTCAATGGTAATGAGTCTGCCTGCCAGTGCGGGAGATGGAAGAGACAGAGGAAATGCAGATTAGATTCCTGGGTTGGGAAGAACCCCTGGAGGAGAAGATGGCAACCCATTCAGGAATCTTGCCTGGAAAATCCCTTGGACTGAGGAGCCTGGTGGGCTGCAGAACATAGAGTCTCAAAGAGTCAGACACGACTGAGTGACTGAGCACAGCATAGCAGCACAAGTAATCATGGCAATTATTTTTATTTGGACTAGACTAGAGCTTCAAGGAGGCACAGGCCTTAGGATATTGAGTTATCTTTAAAAATATGCCCTGCCTGGAAAAATTGTCGTGTTTTCTAGGAGCTCCAACACTCCACCAAGCACCAAGAACAGACCACCTCATTCCTGAAGAATTTCACGGGGGTAATTGAGATTTTCTTCTCAGCATACTTTTTTTCCCAGCGTACTTCCTCTTTTCTCTAGTGTATTGCTCTAAGTGTAGCTCTTGACAGCTGCCACTATTTATGGATGCATTCTATGGTAAAACCTTAATTAAATGGGACTTGGCAACTGGAACATTTCGATGGCCATGGTTTTTCCCTCTGGGCTTCATTTGGAGGAGAAAGAAGGAAATGACAACCCAAGTGTTGAGAAAAATAGGAGCATTTAAGAACTAGAGAGAATTTTGTAGCTCAGCACCTTCATTTTACTGCTGAGAGAAAGGGAAGCAGCCAAGGCCTCTCTTCTGACTCATAATTTGTTGTCGTTCAGTGCCTAAGTTGTGTCTGATCCTGTGACCCCATGGATGCAGCATGCCAGGTCCCTGTGTCCTTCACTATCTCCCGGGGTTTTCTCAGATTCACGTCCATTGAGTTGCTGATGTTATCGATTCATTACAGAGTCAGATAGTTACAGAGTTGGAAGAGAATTTCCAGTCTGTTGCTTTTTATTCTGGACTGTGGCTTGAAGATGTGACCTTAGCATCCCTCTTAATGTTAGTCTTCCAGGTGTGCTGCTACATGACAGGTCTCAAATATATCTGCCCACAGGGCTGTTATTGGGGAAGAGTCGTGCAGGCTGGGCATCATACACTGGGAAGTGGTGGTCAACAGCCGCACTCCAGCTGGAGCCTGGCATCTTTTGTAAAGGCATCTAACCTGAATTTTTTTTTTAACGACAGGACAAACAAAACATCTGGGGCTAAATATGGCCTCCTGGTCTCCAGTTTGAATGCCTGGCACTGTTTATATCCGTGGGCCATATTCACTGGAAGATAATCGAGTCATGTAGCTGAGGCATGCTGCCAAAGAGAGTGTTAGTGCTGTTCATTGATTTATGTTAGTTGAATCGAATATTGAAGAAGTTTATTTCAGAAACCAAATCATAATACATCTTTAAACAGAAGGCAGAAGCTCTGCCCTCAGATACAGTATGGTTAGCTAGAATTCCTTGTTGTCTGATTATCCAGGTGAATTCAGATGTCACAGTGTGTAGGACAGCCACAGTTGGGAATTCACCAGTCTCAATACCAGAGGTTTTGCCTTATAAGCCCAAAACAATATTTCAAAAAAATAACATCTTATCATGTGCTAAAAACTGATGTTTTCCAACCTATTTCATTTTTTATGAAAATAATAGTCATGAACTGCTAAGTTTATTTCATAGTCCACTGCTGCTGCTGCTGCTAAGTCACTTCAGTCGTGTCTGACTCTTACCGACCCCATGGACTGCAGCCTACCAGGCTCCTCCATCCATGGGATTTTCCAGGCAAGAGTACTGGAGTGGGTTGCCATTGCCTTCTCCGTTATCGTCCATGAAAAGGCCACAATATACAGTTTAAAAAATCACTAGGCTAGGTGATAATAATACATTTTTATTTATTCACTAGTTTTAAAATTCAGCAGATACTTTATTAATATCTAATGAGTATGAAATTCTGTTTGGTGTCATGGGGGTACAGACATGGGCAAAATATGGATGTTTGTGTTTAAGGAGTCCAAAATCTAACAGGATAGACATGCATTAACTTATCTAAAGACTCAAGGCAGAATAATCACTTTACATTATACATAATGCTTTTATATTATCATAAATCATAATGACAATAAATCTGTTAAGTCTGCAAGACCTATTTTAACTTAATTTTACAGATAGGAAATTATGTTTTTGAAAAAAGTGACTTATAAAAATACGTTGATGATACTGATAATGGTATTTGCTAAGCTCTTACTATGTGTTATGTACTAATTTATTTATCACTATAATTTCATGATGATGACACTATTATTCTCATTTTATAGATGAGAAAAGTGAGGCAGAGAGAATAAGTAACTTGTTCAAGGTTATAGAGCTAATAGTCCTTGGAACTAGGATTCAGTCCTGGGAAATATGGTGCTAGAATCTCAGTCATAACCAATGTTTTTTAGTTCCTGGAGACAGATTTTCTAGTTCTTGGTATAGATCATAATCCCAGATAGGTTGTATCACACAAAAGTTGTGTGACATCTGCTGTGTTAGGAGAGCACTTGGGGGATGGAGGGGATGATGAAGAATAGAGCCTGCTTCTCAAACATTCCTCAGTGTGGATAATCTTAATCAAGTTATAAAACTGACTGAAGTCAGCAACAGAAAAGGCAAAGAGAACTCTCTCCCAAAGAGGGCATCTAATCTTTTGGCTCTGCCCCATGTGGGATGTGATATTCTTTTTTTCTTTTTTAAGTGTATTTTTTATTAAAGTATAGTTGATTTACAATGTTATGCCAGTCTCTGCTGTACAGCAAAGTGACTCAATTATGTACATATAAACATTCTTTTTTATATTCTTTTCCTTATGACTTATCACATGGTATTGAATCTCGTTCCCTGTGGTATACATTAGGACCTTGTAGTTTACCCATTCTAAATGTAATAGTGTGCAGTTGCCAACCCCAGACTCTCAGTCCATCCCTCTCCTTCCCCCATGCCTGTCTGTTCTCTGCTTCTGTGAGTCTGTTTGTTTTGTAGATAGGTTCATTTGTGCCTTATTTTAGATTGTACATGCAAGTGATGTCATATAGTATTTGTTTTTCCTTTCTGATTTACTATAATAATCTTTAGTTGCCCCTATGTTGCTGCAAATGGCATTGTTTTGTTATTTTCTTATGGCTGAGTAATGTTCCATTGTATATATGTACTACATCTTTATCCACTCATCTGTTGATGGACATTTAGGTTGTTTCCATGTTTTGGCTATTGTGAATATTGTGATATTCTTGAGATAAAATAAATTATGAAACAGTCTTCATCTTGGAAAAACAGAGTTTGACTGTAAATGTTCACCTTGGATTTTACCAGTACCACCTTTCTTCCTTAAGCCCAAGCCTGCATTCAAAATCACATAGACAAGTTTCCATGAATATAGTCCTGGAGAAAATAATACTTAGCCTTTACTGAGCTCCTATCATGAGAGGAAGTTAGACTATTAGCACTAAGGATAGAGTTGTGTCCAAGCCATATCACTAAGAGTAATAATAGAGAACATTTGTTAAGAACTTTCTCTATATGTGTTAGGTACTAATTTAATTCTTAATTCAACTGTATAATGATGGTACTTTTATTATGCTTTATTTTATAGAATACAAAAGTGGTATCTTCATGCATTTGTGAACTCTTTGTGAGTTTTATCTTTGGGATAGTAAAGAAAATTTTAGTGATGAAATTTGTGTATATTCCAATTTAAGCCCTAAACTAACTTTTAGGCTGTTGTAAATTAATCTAGTTACTGTATTTTCCTGCCTTATTATGTTCTTTATATTCTGAATTTTATAGGGTTATTTATTAATAACTATTCTGATTGGTTGTGATTATGTTAATTAAGTGTAAATATAAAAATAAAATGGCCCCTGTGTCCCATTCATGTTTTTCTTTAAATTTACAAAGTGATGAAATAGATATCACAAAATACAAAGCATGTGTTTATCATTTATTCCAGCAGTATATCTACAACTTTGAAAAGTTGAGTGAAAATAACTGAGTGCTTTTTTATAAAAATAATCATTCTCACTTTTTAAAATGGTATTTTCTAAATTCTCTTAATCCAGGGTATAAATCCAGAATTTGTCAAGGCACATGACAGATACTAAGTATTTTCTTCTCCCTGTGGGTCAGTAATAAATTAAAAGATGAGGAAGGGTGCAGAAAAAGATGATCTAAAATGTTATTGGGAAAGATTTACTTCCTAGACTTTAGGGAGTACTAGTCAAGTATCTAAAATAATGTCAAACTGACAGATTTGGAAAATTGAAAGTATAAAATTTGTGTTTAAATTTTATTACAGTTTTAACTGCCACCACTCAAATTATTTGATCCTGTAAATGAGCATTAACTGTGATTTGTGATTTGGGTAAGAACACATGTTCATCAGATAATGCTGTTAGGAAAGCAACTGGGCAGATAATTTACCTTTTCCCAGAGGGACTGGAAGGATCTAGAAGACAGCAAACACTCTTGGCTTTTACTGATTTATCCCCTTCCTATAAGAATTTGCATTTGCATAATCCTTGAAGAGGGAAATTTGTTTCAATCCAATTAATTTATTTTATGTAGACATGTGTAGAGCTACAGCTCCCAGGAAACTCCTTGGATCCCAAATAATTTAGACTGAAGTTTCTTAGAGGCTACAGTTTAACTTTGTGTTCTTAAAAGATATCAAAATAATAACACCAAGAGAAAGTCATGAAAAGTGAGATGGCAAATTTAGGTTTGTGTATGGGGTTAAGCAAATTTTACACGCATGTACTTTTTTCTTGTTGTTTTGGTGAGGAAAGTCCATCAGATGACTTGAAAACACCTCAGTAATCCCAAATCTTAATAGGGAAAAATAATTCTAAGCCAGATTTTCACCTGGTCTTCACCTGAACTGAAGGGGATACTTCTGCAATCTTATTTCAGGTGAAAGTGAGCATTTGGTAATTGCATTTTGAGACTTAACAGAGTTAAGCCTTGGTTTCATAAGGCTTGAAACATATAATGTTGAGGCCTTGTTTAAGAATAAGAAAACAAAATCACAGATATAAAATTAGGTGCATTAGTCTTGAAAGGGTCTTCTCCAAAAAATGAGCCCTGACTCTTAGGCTTCATTAGCTTCTTGATAAATTCTCCTCTGGTTAATTAGTGACTGCCCTTTGTGTTCAGCATTATGAGAGAAAAAAGGGGGAGGAGCTAGAGACTAGGAAGAAAATCCTTGTCTAGCTCTCTTCCTACCCATCCCCTCAAGATAGCTGAGTGATACAGACCTTTCTCCAGGTCCCAAGGTAAATGATGTCAGAACTGAAACTGCACCTGATTGAACCTTGTCCCCTCTCCTCACCCCGCTAATATTTTCGTTCAACAAAGAGTTACTAAACAGTCACATCTCCTCCCTAGGTGGAATAGGCTGTAACTGCCTCCTAGCGTTAGAATAGCCAGGTCTTTGCTGCCTCACTTAGGGATTTTATCCATTCCGGGAAGTGTGCAAAACGCTGCTGTTTCTTTCTGTCCTGGCATAACATGCGTTCTTTTTCTGTTCAGTTGAGTTAAAAGTCAGTCCTCCCGGAGGGCAACTGTTGGGGTGGCTTTGACTCGCCGAATCTTCCAGCAAATATAGGTTAAGTTATACAAAATGGGCGTGTCTGGATCTTACCAAGAGAACCTCTCGTCCCCAAAGCTTACCAGGCAGAGACACCCAGCCCCTTTCTTCACCTCACGTGCGCGAAAACACCCTCCTC
>SJXQ01011316.1:423925-452956 GCA_006408695.1 Aepyceros melampus
TCTTCTCTACTCTGCCGTGTGCCAAGGTGAATGCTGTTACCTTCTTGAGCAAATTTTACCTGGGATCTAGAGCCCTTTGGCACAGCTTTTATGTTTTGCACAATGAAAATGTTTTCATCTGTTGTTGGCTTTGATCTTGTTTATCTTTATACTTTTGCAGTGAGTGTATTAATATTTCATGAACCTCTACATGTAAAGAAAATGGAAATACCTCTAAACTTTGCATCTGGGCTTGCAGCCGTCGTTTAGAAAGCGTTTTAGCAAGTTGGATTTTCTCTTGGAGATGCTCTTTTAGCGATTTCCATAGTAGAACAGTTAGTATATCCACATTTGACCTGGAATGTCATTATAGCAGTTTTCTTACCTTTTCAGGGAGCCAAAATAGGACGATTGTGTACGTAAAGATAATTTATAATTGGGGTGCTTTTTGGTTTGTTCTATATTGGTAACTTTAATACTGGACAACTGAGAACTCTGGGAGGAAAGATTTCTGTGGGGTTGTTTGGGAGGTAATGAAACCAAACTGAATTTAATTCCAGCACTTTGCAAAAAAAAAGCTTCTTTTCTTTTAAATATGTAATGACTCTTCTTGGGCTACCATTTTCTATTTTCCTCATCCTATTAGTGTGATGAAATATTGTGCACAGGTGTTCAAGTGTCCAGGCTGAGAACTAATTTTATCCATATAAGTTCTTATTGATGTTGAATAAGGTATTGATGGGATGTTGTCTCAGGACAATTTGAAATTAAAGCTAAAATTATCCCTAAGGGACTGATGGTTTCAAGGGCTTTAGTATGTTTTACATGTTTATTTGATTTATGTTTTTCCAAATCTGTGTTATGTCAAGGTACAAACCATCTTTTGACAGGATGTAGTCTCTTTTAAATCTTAAAAAAAGATTCATACTCTAAATGATGTTACTATAATTCTTTTGGAACATAATGCACATATAACAGATAAATGCAATGAAAATGAACATTTCCAGATGTGTACAGAGGAGCCTCACTTCAAGGAAATGAAATATGAAATTCCAAGTAATTTAATTTTTATAGAGATTTTCTTTTTAAAATTGGAATTTGTTTTTTTAAAGTATATTATCTCTAGAATAAATTCTACATGTATTTTCTGCACCTGGTTGTATATATGCTAGGCACTGTACTAAGTAAGCACTGTAGGGAAAAGGAAAGTGAAAGTGAAGTCGCTCAGTTGTGTCCGACTCTTTGTGACCCCATGGACTGTAGCCTGCCAGGCTCCTCTGTCCATGGGATTTCCCAGGCAATAATACTGGAGTGGATTGCCATTTCCTTCTCCAGGGAATCTTCTTGACCCAGGGATTGAACCCAGGTCTCCTGGGTCTCCCGCATTGTAGACAGACGCTGTACCACCTGAGCCACCAGGGAATCACTGTAGGGAATGCAGTAGTAAATGAGACACCCCTGACCTCTAGGGGGCCATCCTATGATAGAGGCAGTAACTTGGACAGAGTTAGTAAATTCTGCTAAATTCTGGATTTTTGAGGATGTTTTCCCTCTATCATTATGAAATCAGACTTTTTCAATAGCTTTAGAGAAAAATAATGAATTGCTTTGATAAATTATTATAATGAAAAACTGTTTTTATTAAGAATACTGTGATTTCTAAAGTGCTGTTGCTAGGAGTTGATTGTTCAACTTGATCAAACTAGCACCATATGAAGAGGTTGCTAGGTCTCCACCCACCCACGTTGGGCTAGGAGAATATTGTGGCTTTTTTTCATCATTCATTTCAGGAGAATGTGTTTGGGTGAGGGATTGGTCTCTGAGAATGGGCTTTCCTGTAGTGGGTAGGAAGTTTCATTTACTAGGGACACTATACCTATTTCTCTAATTATAGTTCTAGCTTCTAAGATTTTCGAAGAGTGGCCTTGTGCAGTGTAAATATATCCATTTGTTTAAGGTATTTAATTAAACTTATGTATCACTTCTAAACTAGCAATAGTTTGCCCATTTATTCAACTGATTGTACTGACATGCTGAATAGGATAGGTGGTTCATGAGGTTTTCGCTTTAATGAAAATGTTTAAGAATGAAAGAAAAACGTCAAGATCCCTTAGAGAATGTAAAGCTTAGTCTTAATAATGCCTACAGTTTTATAGCTATTTATAATAGAACACTTGGACACTTATTTTATTTCCCCAGAATTCTGTTAGATAGGGTAAGCAGCATGTGTCCATGCCTAGAGACTTGGGATCAAACCTCTGCACTATTGTTACTAGATGGAAAACCTAGAAATGCTTTAAACTTGTTCTCCATTTACAAAAGGAGAATAATCATAGTTGTTCTGACCATGGAGCTTAAGTCTGAGACTTGAAACAGCGTAAGAATACTTTTGCAGTTTTTCTTCTTTTTGCTATCTGTGCCCTTCCAATTTATGAGATGAGGAAGCACTCTTACAGATGGCAGGAGACTTGCCCAAGGTAAAATAGCAAGTTAGTGACAGCTAGATTCACGTCTTCTGACTCTAAGGTCTAAGTGTTTCCCCACTGAACCAAGCTGTCTTTCTATGTAGGTGTAATATCATTGTTGAAATGGAAGGAATCTTGTCTACTTTGATTTTCCCCTCTGTTCTTAGATGAAAGACTGATAGATGTTCAGAGATGTGTAATGACTTTCTAAGTTAACAGACTCCAGGTAGATTCCAGAGCAGTCTCCTTGCTGGGTTTGTTCTGCAGAGCTCTCTGTCTGTCCTGGCTCACTTTCTCTTCATTTAAATTATTCTCTAGAAGATTGTCGTTCGAAGGTCATCATCCTCTCATGTCCCAAATGGCATTGCAGCTATCCCAATTCATTATCTCAGAAACTCCATATTTCTCTTATGTGTATTTTACCTTCCATGGAAAGTAGAATCCGCAAAAATGTTCCAACATTAGGCTTAACTTAAAAAATTCATAATGATAAGTCATAAAACAGACCAATTAAAATCCAAATTTTAATGGGATTTAAAAGTATAAGGATAATGAGAATTGCTACAATGATTTAATGAAGTATAAGGATGATGAAGAATGCTAAAATGTTTTCTTGCTTTGTATGAATCTGACTTGAAAATAGAAGTTATTTTCAACAA
This sequence comes from Aepyceros melampus, assembly GCA_006408695.1. NCBI lineage: Eukaryota > Metazoa > Chordata > Mammalia > Artiodactyla > Bovidae > Aepyceros > Aepyceros melampus. The sequence goes on from SJXQ01011316.1 coordinate 427,029, forward strand.
ATACTGTTTTAGGTAGTGTTTAAACCCAGCATTCACAATTTGATCTGGCTTTAACTTTATGAAATATTTACTTGGATAACTTTGTAATTCATTACTGAAATTCATTAACATATAGGTAAGGAAATGGCAACCTACTCCAGTACTCTTGCCTGGAAAATTCCATGGATAGAAGAGCCTGGTAGGCTACAGTTCCTGGGGTCTCAAAGAGTCGGACACGACTGGGTGACTTCACTTTCTTTCTTTCTGTAGTTCCTTTTGGAGAAGGAAATGGCAACCCACTCCAGTGTTCTTGCCTGGAGAATCCCATGAACAGATGGGCCTGGTGGGCTGCACAGTCTGTGGGGTTGCAAAGAGTCGGACACGACTAAGCAACTAACACACACACACACACACACACACACACACTCATAGTACTTACTTAGGAACACCTGCCCATTTAAGGGTTTTGAAGGTTGAAGGCAAAATTGATTCATCCAGCTTATTTAGTTGTGGCTAAAGTTTGAGTGATGCTGGATAACCATTTAACGATGCATCTGTGTCAAATTTCAAATGCTTGGAGACTGCTATGTTTCATAGACTTAGAAGGGGAATCCACGCAGCCTGTGATGCACGGTTTCTGTGAAGAAGCATTCGCTGCCTCCTGGGGCAGTACCTTTGGACTGTTCTCCTTGGTACAGAGTCCTTTCTTTTATCTAGGCAAACCTCAGCCTTTCTGCCTTCTACATTTCAAAATAAATCCAATCTCCTTCCAAGGGTTTTTTTCATCAGTTTTTATTATAAAAGTTTTCCATCCCCTTGACTGAAAAAGAATTTCATAAAGGAGCAAAAATGAAAAAATGTAGAAATATACCATCTCCTCTCTCGGATAGGCCTTTGCTCCAGAGATAATTGCTATTGAAAGTTTATGTAAACAAATATATATTGTGTGTGCATATGTGTGCATATTGGAGAAGGAGATGGCAACCTACTTCATTATTCTTATTTGGGAAATCCCATGGACAGGGAAGCCTGGTGGGTACAGTCCAGGGGGTCACAAGAATCAGACATGACTTAGCAGCTAAACCCCACCACCATAATGCGTGCATATATAAGATTAAAATTATAATTTGTAATACAAATTCAAAATTGTAACCATATACTTTATATACAATTGTTTAATAACTCAATGATAAAAATAGCTACAATTTAGCAATTATAATCCAGGCATCGTGCTAAGCATTGTGCATATGATATCTTGTTTAATGCTCATAAGAATTCGTTAAGGTGGATGATAGTTATTTTCCTCTTATAGTTGATTAAACTGAGGCACAGAGAGCTTAAGCAAGTTACCTGAGGTTACACAAGCTCTCCTCATAGTACACTGTGTAAAATTCCATAGAGGAATGCCTATAAGACTGGAAATGAAGAATGTATTACTAAATGTTTCTATCTGCTTCTTTTCCTGAGGTAAGAAGGAATAAAAGTATCTGAGAGAACTGAAATGAGTATAGTTTTTTTTTTTTCACGTTGAACCTCATGAAACAAGACAACAGTCTCCTTTTGTATTAAATATAAGAAATTTTTAAATGCTGGAAACAAAGGAGATAGAACAAAAGGAGTATTGGAGAAGGGTTATTAAATCCTGATATAACACCTGATATATGAGAAAGAGTATAATTGGTGGAGCTTCATAAATTTATGGAATAATATCTTGTCAGTTGAAGCCACAATACTTTGGCCACCTGATGCAAAGAGCCAACTCATTGGAAAAGACTCTGATGCTGGGAAAGATTGAGGGCAGGAAGAGAAGGGGGCAACAGAGGATGAGATGGTTGGATGGCATCACCAACTTGATGGACATGAGTTTGAGCAAACTACGGGAGATGGTGAAGGACAGGGAAGCCTGGCATGCTGCAGTCCATGGGGTCGAAAAGAGTTGGCCACGACTGAGTGACTGAACAGCAAAATCTTGTCAATGGAGATGAGTCTTTACTGCTCTGGGAATTAGGTCCAGCATGTTCTCAACTGGACATCAGAAGCCCATTGTAGTACATCAGAAAGCCAGCCCAGTAGAACTTTGTTTCCTTTCTCTACTGGTGGATCCCCTCCCCCCACCTCCATCTCTGTTTCTGCATATACTGTTCACTCAGCTTTGGCTAGCTTATCCCATAGCCATCTAGATACCTACTCTCCATTTTATCTTCTATTCATTCTTCAAGACATGGCTTCCATATTTTTAAACCCTATAGGCTGCATGGTTCCAAATTGGGAAAGGAGAACATCAAGGCTGTACATTGTCACCCTGCTTATTTAACTTATATGCAAAGTACATCATATGAAATGCTGGGCTGGGTAAAGCACAAGCTAGAATCAAGATTGTTGGGAAAAATATCAATAATCTCAGATATGCAGATGACACCACCCTTATGGCAGAAAGTGAAGAGAAACTAAAGAGCCTCTTGAAGAAGGTAAAAGAGGAGAGTGAAAAAGCTGGCTTAAAACTCAACATTCAGAAAATTAAGATCATGGCATCCAGTTCCATCACTTCATGACAAATAGGTGGGGAAACAATGGAAACAGTGACAGACTTTATTTTCTTGGGCTCCAAAATCACTGCAGATGGTGACTGCAGCCATGAAATTAAAAGACACTTACTCCTTGGTAGAAAAGCTATGACAAACCTAGGTAGCATATTAAAAAACAGAGACGTTACTTTGCCAACAATGGTTCATCTAGTCAAAGCTGTGGTTTTTCCAGTAGTCATGTATGGATGTGAGAGTTAAGCCATAAAGAAAGCTGGGCACTGAAGAACTGATGCCTTTGAACTGTGGTTTTGGAAAAGACTCTTGAGAGTCCCTTAGACTGCAAGGAGATCAAAGCAGTCAATCCTAGAGGAGATCAGTCCTGAATATTCATTGGAAGGGCTGATGCTGAAGCTGAAGTTCCAATACTTTGGCCACCTGTTGCAAAAAAACTGACTCATTAGAAAAGATGCTGATGCTGGGGAAGATTAAAGGCAGAGGAGAAGGGGATGACAGAGAATGAAATGGTTGGATGGCATCACCGAGTCGATGGACATGAGTTTGAGCAAGCTTTGGAAGTTGGTGATGGACAGGGAAGACTGGCATGTGCAGTCCATGGGGTTGCAATGAGTCAGATACAACTGATCGAGTAAACTGAACTGATAGGCTACATGAGTTGAAGCAATCTCCATGCTCCTCCAGTGGCTTGCACATCCCTGTAAGAGCTCTCCTCACATTGAATAGACATTAAGTAAAGTTCAGAACAAGCCTGTGTCTTATTCACCTTTGTACTCTTGTCACTGCTTGGCATTCACTAGGAGCTTGATAGATACTCTTTGAATGACTGAAAGCATGAACGGATTTGAATTTTTAAAAAGGGCATTATAATGAAATATGCCCATCTAAACCTAAAAATAAGCAAACAGCTAGATTTTCACAGAAATGAGGCCAGACTTGAAAAAAATTAAACTGTTGGCAAAAAGCTAGACCAATTCAATAATGAGCATTTTTCATATGCAAGGAAACCAGACCAGGGAGAAAGATGGTTAATACATTTTTCAGACTCCCGAGAATTTTCTAATGTGGCGATTAATAGTTTTACAAAAGACTGCTTTCTTGACCAAAAAGTATAATTTATTGTATGATTCCTCAAGATATCTTTTTCAGCAGAAAAACAGAAACACTAAACATATATAATTTTAAAAGATAGACTAACACTAGATAACTTTTTTCTGTAGACCTACATGTTTCTTCGTCAGTATCCCAAGGTTTGAATATTTGCCATTTTCAGGTCTAGTGTTAAACACATTTTTGGTATCACCTTTGGCCATGTGTGTTAATAGTAATATACAAACTTTATGGTGACTTACTGCTTTTTATAACCTGTACTCATCATCTTGAACCCCTTTTGGAAAGAATCTATAATCTTGAGGTGACTTGAAGAATCCTGTAGTTTAGATTGTGCATTTTCTTGTTGGCAAAACTTGTAACTCAAGAAAAAAATAAATTACAGTTAATGTATATTAAATACTTTCTCTTAAAATCTACTTGGACGCTTTCGATAGAGAAGCTCAGTGTATAAGAATTAGTCCCTCACAGTCAAAGGAATTAGGAAATTTCATGACATGTAAGAGATCTGGCAGTCTCTATTACCTTTAATTACTTTACCTGACATGTCACAGGCTATAGTCTAGATCCAGATATCTTATTTCATTAATGCATCAAAGCATAATATTTTAGGTGCTGGGGATAGATATATTAAAATTAACTGTATGAGCTGTTAACAATACAGATAACCCCACCATGGAAGCAATCAGATGACCCAGTATCTTCTGTGTAGTGTTGGGTTGGCATTTGTGGCAAATGACTGTTGGCATGTTATAACTAGAGTACCCTACCTGGTGGCTTGCAGGTTTGTTTGGCATGTTAGTCCTTTCATGGTTTTACAGATATTATGCTGTGAAAGGTGTGCACATTAAGGACCAGGCATGTAGGTGGTATAATAAAGGATGGAGAAAGTGTGAAGGGGGTGGTGCAGAAGAAGGAGCCATAATTTGAACCAGGAGGACTAAGAAAGGCCACAGTGATGTCTGAGCCTGAAGTCAGTAGGTGGAGAAGGAAAGGAAAATTGGTTGGTGCTGAGGGCCAAGACACAGTGGTATCATCATGCATGGTGTGTGGAGAGACCTGCATTTAGACCTGGAAGCTGAAGCCCAGGTGGGTGGGAGATGCTCTAGTGGATGGTGCTGGAAGAGAGATCCAAGTGAGCCTGCTGAGGAGGCTGGACTTTACTCTGTAGGCTGTGAGAGGGTGCTGAAGATTTGGGAATCTGGCTGAGGCAAGCCTGACTTACCCAACAGGCATTGTGCCTGGAGACTACAATAATTTGAAGGCCCATAAAAATATCTTGATTTCAATTTCTTTTAAAAACCTAGCATAAAATAAATGAGTATATAAGTAAGCAGTTCATCTTGGTATCAGTGCAGTTAAAAAATACATAAACTTTTTTAAAAATGGAGGAGTGGCTGCAGGAAGGCAAAGGGCCCACAGAGTCTCCTGCAGCTCCAGAGAGGAGTGTAATGTGTGGAAGCTGGGAGAATTTGCAGCTGTGTACAGGGTGAAGTCCGTCTATGGTTCCTACCTGTGTCCTGCTGCATCAGATGTTCCTGGAGTGCTGGTTGAAAGCACTGGTTCCTAGGCTCCAGGAATTCCTGATTTAGTAAGGAGGGAGGGGGTGCACTGAGAGGGAGCATACACCTGGAGGACTGGGAGAACAGTTACAGGGCAGTTTAGTTGATGACCTGAGAAATAGCTAAGGCCCAAGTCAGGGCAGTGCCAATGAGACTGGAAGGAAGAGGCCACTCCCAAAAGTATTACACAGAAAAATGGACAGGGACTTTCCTGGTGGTCTCTCTGGTTAAGAATTTGCCTTGCAATGCAAGGGACTCAGGTTTGATCCCTGGTTGGGGAACTAAATCCCACATACCATGGAGTAGCTAAGCCTGAGTGCCACAATTAGGGAAGTCCATGTGCTGGAATGAAAGATCCCATCTGCTATAACTAAGACCTGATGGAGCCAAATTAAAAAAAAAAAAAAAAAGAAAAAGAATGGACAGCTGATGAGATGTGGGGTTGGAGGCACAGGAACGCTAGAGAGGATTAGCTTGGATGGCAGGAGGAGAGGAGGTAGTACTCTGGTCTTGGGCAAAAGTGGTAAATATGATCAACTGGTTTTCTCTGCTGTAGATGCCCCATGGGTATGCTTGTGGAAGGGCTGAATCTACTGTCAGCTTGGCACAAGCTTTCACCAGGCTCTCAGCACTTTGGTAGGCTGCACATTGGGCTCTGCAGATCTCCAGGGGAGTGGTGTGGAGGGGAGAGGACAGGAGGCAGGAGCAGAACCCATGTTTACCTGGAGGAGGAGTAAGGTACTCATTGGACGTGCTAGAACTGTAGCTCTATGCCACTGGGCAGAGTCCAGGACCCAGGCTGGAGGCCAGGATGGTGTAGGGTAGCTAGCCTGCCCTTATGCCCCTTCTCACCAGCAGAGCCCTCGACTCTGGTTCATTACTGTGTGATGGAGGCCCAGGAAGAAAGTTCAGATACCAGAGAAGCTTGGAAGATGTTACTGCAGCAGGAACTCTTGGTCTCTATGTAAATAGACAAGGGCCTGAAAAAAACCTGACCCTAGTAGTTCTCCAGGCCTGCCGTGGGCCAGCACTGGGCCACTTGAGCGTTGCAGCACGAGTTCTCGCAGGACAGAAACCCCCGTTTCTCCTCCCCTCTCCTCCTCTGCAGTCCTCCTTCCCTCTTTTTGCTTCTTCCTTTCTCTTTCTCCCTTCCTTCCATCTTCAACTTCTTCCTCTCCCTCTTTCCTCCTTTGCCTCTGCTACTCTTCTGTTCCATTCTCTCTCCTTTCCCCTTTACTGTCTGGATCTCCCTTCTTCCCAGTCAGTGAGTCAGCAAGGTCGAGAGACTTGGAGCCGCATGCCATAGGAAGTGTGTGGATGACTGTAGTTTTGGAGGGTGTGTGTTTGTGTGTGTGTGTGTGTGTGTGTGACTTAGATCCAGCCTGCTGCATGTTGTCCAATAGGTGTGAACAGTGGTGTCACTTTCCAGTTTGGGTAATTGCATCTGACCTACCTAAAATTTCATTTGCTGTTTCAATTAGCAGAGTATTCCATGTTGTGACTTGGTGATGAGAGGTTTCATAAGCCTCCATCCCAAAGGTAACTTTATTTCATTCAGATGAAGGAAAGAATTTTACTTACTAATTCGCAGTGAGGGAGTACAAGATCATACCTTGCTGTTTCCCCCTCCCTCTCTCTCCTGCTTCAGTCCTTCAGGAAAGCAGATCCGTCTCTTCCCTTGCCCTGACGCTGAAGCCGAGATAAATTGCTCTGTTTCCATTATTTTCAAGTTCAGTTTGTCGGTGCTGTTGAGCAGTAGGGGTATTAGGGAGTCATGACGCAGAAACCCCAGATTTATGCTCTGGCTCTGTCATTTGCAAGCTGTGACCTTGGGCAGGTAATTCAAGTGGGAAAAGTCATACTGACCCTGCCTGTTTCACAGGCACAGTGGCATGTAGATGAAAGCACCATGCCGTGAATAACCCTTCATTTATTCACTTCACCAGTGTCTCCAGACTGCCTGCTATGTGCTGGCACTATTCTAGGCATAGGATGAGACAGCTAAACCTCGACACTTATAAGCTTATATTATATTGCAGAAGACATGCCACCATCCAGTTAGCAAAAAGAAAGGATTATATGGTGTGTCAAATGCCATGGAAGGACCAGAGTGAGAAGAGATAACTTCGGGTGGTGGAGGCCTGTCTTACAGAGCATGACCAGGAATGCCTTTCTGAGGAGATGACATTTGAGCTGACACCTGAAGAAACAGAAGCAAGCAGGAAAAAAAATAAGAAAACTGGGACTTCCCTGGCAGTCTAGTGCTTAAGATCCTCTGTTTCCAACGTAGGGAATGTGGGTTCAGTCTGTGGGTGGGGAATTGAGATCCCACATGCCGCGTGACGTGGCCAGAAAAAAAAAAAATGGAGAGCTGGATAAAGAGCTTTCAGTACAGCATACAGCAAATGCGGAAGATGTGGAAGGGGGAGAAAGCTCTGCAGAGAGGAGTGGTATGACTGGTACGTAGGGAGCCAGGAGGGAGTAAATGAAGTCTGAGTTGTGTTTCTGAGAAACTGTTTGTCTCCTTCTGTTGAGAAAGAATTTCAAGTGGCTTCATGGGTGTTCCAGATTGTAAGCCCAGCTTATTCACCATAGGTGAGGTCAGTAACTATCTGTTCAACATTAATAGCCAGCCTTTTTTTCTTTTCCAGGTTCAAGTAACATGGTCACAGCATCCTAGTGTTGAACACATGTTTTTTAAAAATACCTTCTCGTATTTGTTTTTATAATATATTTATAATTATCCATTGGGGTAGGTGGCATTTATAAAATGTTTTAGAGCTGAGGAGCCCTGCTAAGTTCAGTGAGCTGATATACAGCCAAGCCAGCAGCAGGGTCCAGGTCTTCCGACATAGCAGAGTGTGACCGAGATTGCATAGGGGGAGGGGGAGGGCTGTGAGGACCAAGATGTATCAGCTACTTTACATCCTAGGCAGGCTGGAGACAAGCTGGAGGGAGAGAAGAGGAAAAATTGGATTTTAGCTGTTAGGTAAATTGGCTTAGGTTGCCTCAGAAAAGTATATAGCAGATTTCATTTTAATTTTTGGTCTTAAAATCCAGCCATTAAATCCCCTCCCACGGTAGGAGGCTGGCTTTGTCTCTCAGTGTGCCAGGAGAAAACTATCTCCATTATGCCTCTCACTGGCACACAGAGCCTGGCAGGCTTTCACACTGTCTTGTTTTTTGAGCATTTGCAGTCGTAACAGAAGACAGTTCTATTTCATATGTTGCTTTGTTTTCAAGCCTTTGCATGAGAGCTGTGCTTCTTGTCTCTTCAAAACCAAACCAAAATAAAAGCCCCTGTTCTTGTGTAGAGCAGTGATACAATTCACAGGGTGGTAGAAAAATGAAAACAAAAGTCCATTTTCTTTCAGCTTGTAGTCTTACTTTCCAGGTATAATGAATATTTAATAATTTCCTGCATATACTTATAGAAGATTCAAGCATATGCCAGTTTGTATACAACCACATAAACACATGCAGATTCCTACATACCCACACACACATATACACACATTCATATACAATGTACACCTGTATATTCTGGAATCCTTCTATTCCTGCTGTTATGAAACTTGATTTTTACTTAATACTATGTCTTGGATAACTTTTGACATTCGTACTTAGAGATGTACCTCATTTTCTATAATGACTGCTTTGAATTCCACTGTGCAAGTTCCTCAAGTGATAGGTAGTAAATATCTTTGAATATATTTTTGTGTACATGTGGTATACTTACGGGATAAATTCTTTGAAATGGCAATGCTAGCTTATTCATTTCACATTAAGGTAGATCTTGCCAGAGTGCTTTCTAAGAACCTTGTACCAACTTAGATTTCTACCAACAATGTGTGAGATTACTTCCCCCCACCACATCCTTATCAAGTCTAAGTATTATCAAACATCTTAATTTTTGGCAGTCTCATAAATGAGAAATAGTGATAGCTGTTTGTTTAAAACTAGCATTGCATCTTGATACTTCCATAAGTTATTGTTGTTTTTTGAAATGGGATGTGATTACTATTTTATTTCATAAGTAATACATTCTGGCGGCGCTGTGCTTAGTCGTTCAGCCATGTCTCATTCTTTTCTGACCCCATGGACTGTAGCTTGCCAGGCCCATCTGTCCATGGGATTCTCCAGGCCAGAATATTGGAGTGGGTTGCCATGCCCTACTCTAAGGGATCTTCCCAATCCAGGGGTCAAACCCAGGTCTCCCCTTTGCAGGAGGATTCTTTAAGGTCTGAGCCACCAGGGAAGCCCCAAAATACTGGAGTGGGTAACCTGTCCTTTCTCCAGAGGATCTTCCTGACCCAGGAGTTGAACGAGGGTCTCCTTCATTGTGGGTGGATTCTTTACCAGCTGAGCTATCAGGGAAGCCCAGATAATGCATATTTAGGGCAAAATAGTTTAGAAAATGCAGAAAAGTGCATGCACACAGACACACACAGAGAATAGCTGGTGAATTTATTTTCCATGGATGGCCATTGTTAGCATTTTTGAATTTGTCCTTTTGTCTCTTCTGTGAAAATATGAATGACAAGTTACCTTCTCTGCTCTCCATCAACTGTGGCTTCTAGTTTTCTTGTAGATACTGCAGTGCATCAGTGGAGAGAGCCCTGGCGTTGGAGCTAGTGGTTGTTCTCTAGTCCAGTTTTGAAATCAATGACTATCTTTGGGACTTCGGGCAGTGCTTTTCTCACCCAATTGTTAGGAAAGCCAAATGGCATATGGTATATAAAAGTGCCTAGTGCATTCCCAGCCTGATAGTAGATTCTTGCTAAGTATTGGCTACATTAAGAGGTTTAAGCTAAGTGAGTCCATGCTGGGAATGTTTTATTATCTTGAGTTTTTTTATTTTACAATGTTCTGAGCAATTTTTTTAAAGACAATGTGTGGCTAGCATGTAGTACTTATAAATATGTGGGGTTATCAGCAGAACTCTCAGACGAGGCTATCAGCAGGCTTGGTACATTATCCGGTGCTCAGGACAGCCTAGTTTAAGGAGAATTTTCAGGGTGAAGGATGAAACCCAGGAACTTCCCAAGGATGAACGGGATCTACTATTTAATTCTAATCATGATTAGTCAGTGCTTATTTTTGTTTATTTTTTTCCTGTGTTGCTATCGAAGCTAGTTCATGTAAATCTGGTTCTCAGTGAATCTGTGTCCCACTGCCCCTGCCCCTGCCAACCTGGCAATGTTTGGAGACATTTTTGGTTGTTGCATTCTAGGGGAGGGGTTGTTCCTGGTATCAAGTGGATAGAGGCCAGGATACTGCTTAACATCTTACAATGCACCAGACAGCTTTACACAATGAAGAATTATCTGACCTAAAATGTCAATAGTTCGAAAGCTGAGAAGTTCTGATATTAATGGGATGGATATATTTGTTTATGAGTTTAAGTTAGTGAATGTGGTGAGGTATGCATTCATGGATTTATCAAACTGATCAGTGCTAGGCTACAGATGAAGCTGTACCTGAAAGGAATTTCTTCCTGGCTGCAAAAGGGTCCTTTGCTTTTCAGGAAGATGTTGTGAGAAAGGCCTAAGTTATAAAATGGTTCTCTTCAGCTAGGGTTATTACCTGGAGGGCCATCCCTGTTGCCTCAGGTGGTAAAGAATCTGCCTGTGATGGAGGAGACTCGGGTTCAATCCCTGTGTTGGGAAGAACTCCTGGAGAAGGGAATGGCAATCCAAATACTCGAGTTTTCTTGCCTGAAGAATCCAGTGGACAGAGGAGCTTGGTGATCTACGGTCCATGAGGTCATAAAGAGAGACATGACTGAGCTATTTAACACACACATACACGTTACCTAGAGGCAGCCCAAGTCCTAGAAAGCTCAAGTTTGTGTCTCAGTTTCCATGGAATCCACGAGAGACTTCCTTTGTTCATTCAAGCATTTATTCATTCAGCAAACACCATTAAATGACTACCATCCAAGTAACTGATGTGAAATCAAAGAGAGAAAGGAACAGAAGTCACAGTGTCTGCCCTGGGGGAGCATAGAAGACAGTATTGTGGTTCAGAATTCAGGTCTGGATCTGGATTGTGTTCTGGGCTCAAATCTTGCCTCTGCCACTTGTAATTTATTGACTCTGGTCATCATTTTTGGGTGGAGTGAATAATACATACCTCACATGGCTATTGTGATGATCAAAATGTTGACAAACATAGGATGTTTAGAACAGTGTCCAATTCAACATTTTCTTTTTCTTTCACTATTATTAAAATTTTGGAGCCCTATGGGTTATGTTTAGGCTTTTCAAATTTTATTAGCACTATATTCCTTCTTGGAAGGAAAGTTATGACCAACCTAGATAACATGTTAAAAAGCAGAGACATTACTTTGCCAACAAAGGTCCATCTAGTCAAGGCTATGGTTTTTCCTGTGGTCATGTATGGATGTGAGAGTTAGACTGTCAAGAAAGCTGAGTGCCGAAGAATTGATGCTTTTGAACTGTGGTGATGGAGAAGACTCTTGAGAGTCCCTTGGATTGCAAGGAGAACCAACCAGTCCATTCTAAAGGAGATCAGTCCTGGGTGTTCATTGAAAGGACTGATGCTAAAGCTGAAACCCCAGTACTTTGGCCACCTCATGCGAAGAGCTGACTCATTAGAAAAGACTCTGATGCTGGGAGGGATTGGGGGCAGGAGGAGAAGGGGATGACAGAGGATGAGATGGCTGGATGGCATCACCGATTCGATGGACATGAGTTTGGGTGAACTCTGGGAGCTGGTGATGGACAGGGAGGCCTGGCGTGCTGCGATTCATGGGGTTGCAGAGAGTCGGACAAGACTGAGTGACTGAACTGAACTAATGTTCCTTTTTCAATAAAGCCTTACCCAGAATCCTACTATATGAAATACATGAGAACAGAGCAATTCTGGTTCAAGTAAGGATGGGAAGCTGGCACACTGCTTCCTTGGGACCACTTGCATCTCCTGCCCAGAAGTGGTTTCTTGTGCATAACTGAAGAACCTGGGGCTGAGTAGAATTCAGTTTGACAGCCACTAAGCTCATCTAGCCCACTCCTTTTAAGAGTGAGGAAACTGAGACCTGGAGAGAGGATTGACCTAAAGAGGGGATAAGGCAAGTTACAGGCATCACTGTGTGTGCATGTGCCTAGCCTAGCAACAGTGCTCTAGGAAGGGAGTAAGAGAAGGCAGAGACAGACTTCTCTGATTAGGTTGTACTTAGGGCTGGTCTTGAAGAATGGGTAGACTTTGAACATTTCAGATCAAGATGGAAAGAATATTTTCAGAGGAAGAAGTAGGTGATAAAGGGAAGGAGGAAAAATCATTATTAGAGTCTTTAGTGAAAGCTCCATGTCTTACTGAGTTATCTTTGGTTGCAAGTAATTGAAACCAAAAGAAAGGGAGTTGTTATAAAGTCACAGGCTACCTTCTGGGTCCCAGGGTCAGAGTGGAGCCCTGCTTCATCTGTGCCTGGAACTCCAGAGCTGAGAGGTTCCTGGCAGCCACTCTGTCTAGTGCCTCGTGCTTCTTGTTCTGCTTCCTTTTGTGCCTTTGCTTTCCCTTCATTCTCTCTGTAGATCAGATTTCTTGTCTTCTCTGTGTGTATGGCTACCCCAGAGTTCCCAATGTACATGTTGCTGATTCAAGCATTCAGTCTTTGCTGATCGTCTGTCTCTGAATCCCAAATCCTAAGTTTCAGAAGGAGAGGATCCAGTTAGCTTAATAGGCGTTACCTGTGTGCCTCTCATCCAGTAGCTATAACCAAGGTAGGAGATACGATGAGCCTGTTTTATGTCAACACTTTTGGCAAAGCCCTACTCAAACTTGAAAAAGAAACAGCTTGACCCACAAGTTGCTCCTTTATATCACTGTGGACAGATGTCTGTGTATCTGTAACAAAGTATGAGGAAAAGAATATGGGCACAAAGTAAGTTAGGAGGGTTGATGAAGGCTTTTCTGAGGAGGGACCATAGTGCGGGCTCTGAGGAAGACATTCCGCATAGGAGCTGACTGGAAAGGTAGAAGAATATGGAGTATTTGAGGAATAGTGAGTGTTGTGTAACTATATGCATCAGTAAGTTCAGTCATTCACTTACATGGCAAATATTTATTGAGGACTTGCTAGAAGGAGTTTATATCAATGGATGAAGAAACAAAATAAAGTACTTAAATTGCTTCTCCTGTGTCATAGAGAATGAGAATATGAACCATATCTAGAATATTTTAGTCTTAAACATTTTTTCTCTATAGTTTTCTTCATTTATGATTTTTCTACTTATTTCTACAAGGTCAAAAATGACTTGGAGCAAGGTCGGCTGCTCATGCTTTTTTAAAAAAAGGATAGCTGTTGAAATTGTGCATTGTCCTTACTTCTTAAAGTGGGGATAGGCACATAATTTCCATAACTATGAAATGATTTGTATGTGGGTATATGTTTGTTTCAGGGGGATTGTTTGGGCATATAATTTCTAAGATCTTTTCTAACTCTAATATTTTGGTATTCAGGTGCTGGCTGTCCTTCATCTCAGTAATGTTGGGAACCAGTTAGAGTTAATTTATTTTAGAATTACTTATAATAGAAAAAAATTTAAAGCTACCTAAAATGTTCCATTAAGAAGATTGGTTCAGATTGTTATGATGTGACTTTATGGTATTTCTAAATAGCCATTAAAATAATTGTTCAAAGAATTTTAATGTAATGAGAAGAGCTTTAAAATATAAAATTCATGGAATAAGTAAAACTACATGCTGAATTAAACTATATAAAAACACAAATATATATTTATATATACACAGAAAGATCATTATAAGTTTATGTAATAGAAATGAATGAACTAGATTTAAATATTATAAAAGGATATTTGGATAGTAGGGTACTAGTAATTTTAACATATCATTTTTAAGGGTTTGCTATTTTATATAACTGTGTTCTTTTTCTGTAGCTAATTTTGTAGCTAAATTTTTATTTGAGTAATTATAGATTCACATGCAGTTATAAGAAACAGTAGAGAGAGATCTTTGTAAACTTTGCCTGTTTCTCCCAATATTTTGCAATACTGTAGTATTTTATCACAGCCAAGATACTGACATAATTTCCTGGTATTATCTGTACACTGTGTGTGTGTGTGTGTGTGTGTGTGTGTATGGGGGGGTATAAGTTCTATACTATTTGTCACCAAATGGGTTTGTGAATCAACCACCACAGTCAAGATACTGAACAGTCACAACATACCACAAGAAGCCTTCATATTGTCCTTTTATAATCATATCCACACCCACCACTATTCTTTTAAAAATGTAGTCAGCTCTAATGTGTAGGGAAATTTATTTAATTTTGCTTCTTCATTGTAGAACTTTAGGATTGGAAATGACTTGGCCACCTGATTGGTTACTCAGCATGCAGCGATCTTAGAGGAATGGTGAAGAGATTTATGATCCTCTGGCCTCCTTCAAACACATTATGAGCTTGAGCTCTCTCCCCACCCTTCACTGTAGACACCTTTGCCTCAGAAGTGTCTTAGGTTATCTCTCATTTTCTCTGGAAACCCTCATCTGACCCTCTAACTCTGGGTCAGATGCTTCTCCTCTGCGCCCTGATTATTCTCTGTATTTTCCTCATTGGAGCACTTTTCTCACATTATAATTGCTCATAGATAATCAATAAATGTTGGATAAGTACATGATGTCTGGATAAGAGTCCTTCCCCATTTTCTGATGAGACTCTATCTGCCAGCTCTCCTTCCTCTCCTACCCTTTCAGTGATGTTTGATCCTGCTGCACTTTGCAGCATTTATACAGCAAGGCCTAGTTTATTTTGGCCGTGCAACTACTTGCCCAGTCCACAAATTCCAGGCTTCTACCTGCCAATGCTGTCACCAGGATAAATAACTCTCATCTTCTAAGCTCCTCACAAAAGGAGGAACTTTTCTCTTTTCCTTCTCCTGACCCATCTACAGTTAATATGATATTAATGACCTCTATAAGCCTTTATGAGCCTAGCACTGTACTACATGCGTGAGATGTATTATTCTCTTTTCGTACAATGTGTTAAGGCAGTTAAGGCAGAATGTGATGGAGTGTTACAACCTGTCCCTGGCACATAGTAGGCTCTAATATTTACTTGCGGAATTAACTACCCTCTGTGCAAGAGTGGAGCCCTGCTCAAGTCCTCCTCTCAAGTGGCTTGAAGAGCCACTGGTTTATTTTTTTCTTCTAGCTCTTATGGTCTTCCCTTGTGAGACAGATTCTTTCAGCCTTCCATTGCCCTAGTCATTCTCCCATGAACACTTTTCAGCTGGCCACTGTCCTTCTTGATTTTGGAACTAATCTCAATATTCCAAATTTTGGAATTTGATTTGATTGCCTGGAGTTCTGGAGAAGGTGTTTAGTTCTGCAAGTAAATATGACAGCCTGCTATGTGGCAGGGCATGTTATAAGTCTCCATCATGTTCTGCCTTCTTTATTCCTTTCTCCACACTGTCTACAATATTTGTGGGAGTATAGGTTTGGCTGCAGGTAACAAAGGCCGTTATAACTATGGCTTCAATAGATGGAAGCTTATCTCTTGCTCATATAAAGCATGATCTGCAATGGCAGCTTTACTCTTTGGAATAACTAGGGTCTCAGGCCCCTTCTATCTGGCTGCTTTATGCTTCTAGGGTTTTGCCCTCTTCTTCATTGCCTGAGATGACCAACTAACACTGTTGTTTTCCAGCATACCTCTTCTCTCTAAGACATACCCTAGAAACTGCACTCACTGCCACTCACATCTCATTGGTCAGAACTTAGTCACGTGGTCACCACTTGCTGAAGGGGAGCCTGGGAATGTAATCTTTTATTTTGGGAGGCCATGTGACCAGATAAAAAGTATTCCCATGGAAGAAGGGGATAACTGATATTAGTGTGACAAACAGCAGTCTCTGTCACATCCCTCTTTGTATTTCAGCTCCAAAAAAAGAAGTCCCAGGTTGGTACTGTATAGTGACTGTCTTCACAGGCTTATGAAGTTCCATTTCTAGGAAACATGGCAAAGCAGGACCTCCTAGTGTGGACAAGAGAAATTTCAGAATTTCATGAAAGACAAGTTCAGAATCCTTGATGAGAAGGTCACACCAGTATAAATAGCTGTCACTGTTTACAACTTAGTATTTATCTGCCATGCAGGTTTTAAATATTTAATATTAACTGTATTATTTAATGTTGAGAAGATTTCTAGGAGGTAAGTCTATTATTAATCCTCAATTCACAGATCAAAATTTCCAGAGATGAAGTCACTTTCCTAAGGTCACATGTAATGAAACTGCCACCTGTTTATCTTAGTATGCTGGTGGCCTGAAGTCACTGTCCCTTCACTCTGATGCCAGACAAATCAAGGATGCTCATTAACACTTTATGAAGTTCTCTCATGTTCCTCATAATAGTCAGACATCCCTAATTATAACCTGATCAGGAAGAGCTGTTTTAAGTCAGTTAGGAGCCCCAAGTTGACAGGACAGGTTCTACATCTTACTGGCTGAGTATGAGCTTGGGTCACAGAGAAATATTTGGTCACCCAAGCTGTTGTCCTTGTGTGCCATCTTGCCATCATCAGTGCTCCCTAGGATATTTTCTTTTGCCTGAGGAAACAGATGCACAGAAATATCCCAGAGCTTACGACATGTGAGAGAGTTGGGATTTGGCTCCAGGTGGGTCTGATGCCGAGCAGGAACTCTGACTTTGTCTGCTGCCTCATGTTCATTGCTTTGGTGGGCATGAACCCTGCTTCCTTATGTTCTGGAGTCTCTCAATGTATCTTAGGACCTGGTACCAAGCCTTGGTTTGCTAGCTTTGTTGTGCTTGGTTAGAGATTGTAGACTCTGATTTAACACAGATGTTTCTAGGTCTTTACTGGGGATAGTTTTGCCTTTTATCATTTATTTTTTCCCTCTTAACAGTATCTCAGATGGGTTATATGTGCACATATTAACAATGGGCCACTCCATGAGGAATCCATGTGTCTGTGGTTAAACTTCTTTTCCACCCCCAAATCAGCATATGTAGACAACAGGAGGGCGGCATTTGTAACCTGGATATTTCAGAATCACAAATATTTGGTGACTTGTGGGCTAGTGATAGGGGTTGTTTTAGAACCAATGGGAGAGGACACCTTTCTGAATGGGTAGCATTTGTAGTAGGATCTCCTGGAGAATGAGAAGGAATCAACCATGCAAAGAGCCGGGAAGAGCTTCCTAGTGGAAGGAATAGTAAGGCAAATGCCCTGAGTGGGGAAGTGGAAAAGAGGCAAGAAATAAACTAATATGTTTGAGCCTTGTATACTTTATATATATTTTGTAACTTTTTATTTTGTATTGGAATGTAGCTGATTAAAAATATTGGGATAATTTTAGGTAGGCAGAAAAGGGACTCAGCCATATACATCTATGTGTCCATTCTTCCCCCAACTCCCCTCCCATTCAGAGCCTTGTATACTTTAGAGTTTGTTACCAAAGGGGAGTCAGAAGCTCATTGTCAGTGTTGCCCATCCCACCCCATCATGGAGAATCGATGGCTTATTTTTGGACAGTCTTCAGTGATGCTGGGGTAAACACCTTCATGCTTGTCAGATCTTACCTTGCCTAGGTACCTTTGGAAGAGAGATCAACAACTTCCTTGATGAAGTGTTTTTTTGGCTTCATTAAACTAACTTTTAGAAGTGGTTACACTGACAGTGTTCCTTCAGAAATCTTTTGAGATCTCCCAGGGGCTTTGAACATAAGAAAGCACTGATGTTTTTGATGTTAGCAGTGATTTATAAAAACATTTAGATTCCTCTTTCCTCTTAAAACCCATTCAAGCACTTAAATGGTTGGAAATCAGATGATTACATCAGAACCTGAAACCTGGAATTTATAGAAACTTGGAGGGTACTCAAAGGGTATTCTGTTGGCAGAGGGGCTGCGCTGCTCTGGAAACAATGACAGATTCTTTTATTTCCAGTGACTAGAGCCTCACAGATGTGCACCCACTGGCAGCAGTCCATCCGTCACTAACAGAACTAGCAGACTGCACATGGTTCCAGTTTGGGCACTTGGGTCTTAGTCTAATGCTAATTCATCTATTCGTATTAAGGTTTGTAATATACTGAGAGGTTCTTTAAAGAAAGAAAAAGAATACAAGGTCAGTAATTAATTGTGGGAACTTAATAGTACATTCTGGACTTGTTTGGTATTTGCCCAGGCTCAGAAGAGATCCTTTTGATGTACTTCCAATAACAATAAAAAATAATAGCTGAAGAAATAAGCAGCAGACTGTTAGGTGGAGAACTGAAGCTCTTGGAAGAGCATTATCTTTTAATCACATTACTCTTCGGCTTTGGCCATCAGTACACACCATCAGTGCCTTACTTTTAGTTTACAAAGCACTTCCATGGGCATAATTTTACTCCCTTTTTACAACTGCCTTTGAGCTGAGTTTAATTATCTTGGTTTTATGGCTGAAGAGTCTGAGGCACAAAAGGGGTAACTTGCCCAAGATCACAGCATAGCTGGCAGGGACAGAACCAGGGTTCCAACCCAGATATTGTTGTATCTATAGTCAGAGTTCCTGAAAAACACATTAGCTTTAAAATTCTAAAAAGCATTGGTGCCATCTATAGGATAATGACTTAGAGATTTTTTCTCCTTGAATATTTTTGTAAATACTTTCAGGAAATAACTGCAAATTCTGTTTTGTACTAACCCTAATAATGCATTCTATAACATCCTTGAGTCTGGAATTCTTCAAGACTATTTTTTTTTCCCCCAAGCTTCAGTGTTTACTATCACCTTGTGTTTGATTATGTCATATTGAAGGCAGAGCCTGGAGAATCATCAAGGATTTTAAGGTTGTTTAAGGGACTTAAAAAAAACACACACACACACACAAACAAACAAAACCGAAGAAACATAGTTATGAATATAAATAAAAATTATTTTGCCAAGTAAGGCTTTAGCTGTATTCATATCTGATCTATTTATTTTAAGAAATTCTCCTGAAGATATATTTTGAATCTCTTGGACCAGATAATTGAAAGAAAGGTGCAGTTATGTTACTTTAACTATCCCTGCTTTAGGAGAGGGCAATAACAAAACATAATAGCAAATGAAAAAGAGGGCTCCCAGTTGAGATTATACTTGCAAAATTTTCTAGGCTGACATGAAAACTGCAAGTATAAGATGCAATTATGTTTAACACAAGAACTAGGAGAACATAGACTTCAAATGCTGAAGCCTGACAGTCTCTGGCAAGGTGGTAAATAATATGAAGTCTTTTAAGTAGTTTCTTGGGGGGATATAGCATACCAAATGTAGTACATCTAACACATGCAGAATTGTTGCTGGAGAGGAGATAGCAAAAATACCCTTGAGACAGCAAAGGATACCTAGGAAAGCTTGTGCAAAGTTCCGGAAAGTGAGAGCATAGGCTGTTGAGAGAGCTGCAGGTGGTTCCCTGGGGCTGGAACAAAGAGCCAGAGAATCCAGGATGAGTGAGGGAATGTGGGAGATGAAACTGTAGAGGCAGGCAGCTCCCGTCATTCGAGGCTTGTAAACCCTGTTACCTGAAGCACCTAAATGTTTTTTAGAAGTGGAGTGATAAGGTTAAATTTGCATATTATTAATAACAACATCCCTCTGGAGGGGATCAAAGAGATTCAAGGCTGGTGGTAGGAAGATCAGTTAGCCGGAAATCAGGAGACTAGAGATGAAAGAGACCTGAACCAAGGTACTAGGTAGTAGTGGATACTTAGAAAGGATGGATGGGTTTGGTGCCTGCCTATGGGAACAAGGGTCGGGGGCGGGAGGAGACAAGGTGACTCTCAGATTTCTTTGTATCCGCTCTTTCTTTCCTCATAACTTTCTATGCTATAAAGTCATGGTGGGTACAAGGGCTTTTGTGGCCCATCAAGGCTTCCTTGGTGGCTCAGATAGTAAAGAATCTGCCTGCAATGTGGGAGACCTGGGTTCGATCCCTGGGTCAGGAAGATCCCCTGGAGAAGAGCATGGCAACCCACTCCAGTATTCTTGCCTGGAGAATCCCATGGACACAGGAGCCTGGTGGGCTATAATCTGTGGGGTCACAAAGAGACACATCTGAGTGACTAACACACACACACACACACAATGAGAGTTTTGTTTCTTAAACGGTTTGTTCCCTAATAACCCCTTACACCCTAAGTTGCTAATGTCCTTGGGGCCTTTTTACTCAAAAAATCTTGCAGGCAAATGCTTGTCTCTTTTTTAGATGCCCATATCTCTTTGTTTGGGGACATTTACTTCTAATTCAGGAGGATCCAGTGTTTTAATTAGCTAACCAGAAGTATGGTGATTCAACTTCTTTAATTGGAAGATGATAAACCTTGTAATGTATAAACCATATAAATACCCAAAACACATTTATTTCCTTTAATGTAATAATGATGGTGGCAAGAATGACTATGATTAAAAATTTTTAAAAATTATGTATTTTTGGCTGTGCTGGGTCTTCATTGCTGCATGTGGAATTTCCCTAGTTGCCGGGAGGGGGAGCTACCCTCTGGTTGTGGCATGTGGGTGCGTCTCATTTCGGTGGAGCACAGGCTGTCGGCATGCAGGTTTCAGTGGCTGTGGTGTGTGGGCTCAGTAGCTGCAGCTCCCAGGCTGCAGGGCTCGGGCTTATTAGTTGTGGCCCGTGGCCTCAGGTGTCTTGTGGCCCAGGGGATCTTCCCAGACCAGGGATTGAACAGATGTCCCTTGCATCACGAGGCATATTTTTAACCACTAGATCACCAGGGGAAGCCCTGTAATTAAAATTTGAGGGCCTCTTGTTTATGGTTTGAGACTCCCCATCACCCGTATGCAGATCAAGAAGCATCAGTTAGAATTGAACATGGAACAACAGACTGGTTCCAAATTGGGAACGGAGTACATCAAGGCTGTATATTGTCACCCTGCTTATTTAACTTCTATGCAGAGTACATCGTGTGAAATGCTGGGCTGGATGAAGCACAAGCTGGAATCAAGATTGCCGGGAGAACTATCAATAACCTCAGATATGCAGATGACACCACCTTTATGGCAGAATGTGAAGAGGAACTAAAGAGCCTCTTTATGAAGATGAAAGACAAGAGTGAAAAAGCAGGCTTAAAACTCAACATTCAGAAAACTAAAATCATGACATCCAGTCCCATCACTTCATGGCAAATAGATGGGGAAACAATGGAAGCAGTGACAGACTTTATTTTCTTGGTTTCCCAAATCACTGCAGATGGTGACTGCAGCCATGAAATTAAAGCACACTTACTCCTTGGAAGAAAAGCTATGACAAACCTAGACATTGTATAAAACGCAGAGACATTACTTTGCTGACAAAGGTCCATATAGTCAAAGCTATGGTTTTTCCAGCAGTCATGTATGGATGTGAGAGTTGAACCATAAAGAAAGCTGAGTGCCGAAGAATTTATGCTCTTGAACTGTGGTGTTGAAGACTCTTGAGAGTCCCTTGGACTACAGAGAGATCAAACCCGTCAATCTTAAAGGAAATCAGTCCTGAATATTCATTAGAAGGTTGTTGTTGCTGCTGCTGCTTAGTTGCATCAGTCGTGTCCAACTCTGTGCAACCCCATAGACAGCAGCCCACCAGGCTCCCCCATCCCTGGGATTCTCTGAAGGACTGATGCTGAAATTGAAGCTCCAATACTTTGGCCACCTGATGCGAAGAGCCAACTATTAGAAAAGACACTGATGCTGGCAAAGATTGAAGGCAGAAGAAGAAGGGGATGACAGAGGATGTGATGGTTGCATGGCGTCTCTGATTCAATGCACCTGAGTTTGAGCAAGCTCCGGGAGATGGTGATGGACAGGGAAGCCTGTCGTGTTGTAGTCCATGGGGTTGCAAAGAGTTGGACATGACTGAACAACTGAACAACAACAACAATCACCTGCAAGATAAAACTCGGTGTCTTAAAAGGGCTCACAGCCTTTCAGGCTGCGGTTCCTACCTCCTGCACAACTCCTTGCTCCTTGCAACACTCCCCGTACAGTGTTGCTGGCAAGTTTATAGTTCAGAATTTTGTTTTGTTTGCTTTTGGTTACACCTAGTGGCTTGTGGGATTTTAGTTCCCTGACTAGGGATTGAACCCAGGCCCTTGGCAGTAAGGGCACTGAATCCTAATCTCTGGGTCTCCAGGTAATTCCCTTCAGTTCAGAATTTAAGGTCAAAGTCAGCAATATGTATTGAGACAGACACTATGGGAAATAACAGCGCCCAAGACAAACTATATACATTCTTTTATAGAGCTTGCTTTTTAGTAGGTGGAAGAAAAAAAATCAAGGTAAGAGTACCATGAAGACAAATAAACTAAATAAGAGGACTGGGGATGCCACTTTATATAGGGTGATCTGGAAAACTCTCTGAAAAAGAAGTATTTAAGCAGAGACCTGTAGGAAGTGAGGAAGTAAGCCATGTGGCTATCTGGGGGGACAGTGGGAGAGTAAATGTCAAGGCCCTGAGGCAGGTATATGTTGAATAGAAGAATGAATAGTTTGTCTACAGCAAAGAGATGGGGATGGTTTCAGGATGGTTCAAGCACATTACGCTTACTGTGCACTTTATTTCTGTTATTGTTATATTGTGATAATGTGGTAATGTGAGTGATGAGGAATGGCTAGAAATACAGATGAATCTTCACTTGCTTGCCTGCTACTTGTCTCTTGCTGTGTGTCCAGGACCCAGACTGCCCTGTGGCCCTACTTTAGGCCATAGTGAGAACTTTGCTTTTTACTCTAGGCAGGGTGGGAATCCATTGGAAAATTTTAAGCCGAAGAGTAACACGACCCGCCTTATTTCTTAAAAGAACACTTTTATTGCTCTTTATTTACCAGACTACAGGGACATAAGAGTGGAGGCAAAAGCACCAGTTAAGAGGCTGTTGCCATAATTCAGGTGAGAAATGGTGATGACTTAGATTCACGGCTGGTTGTACCACAGGTAGTGAGGAAAGGTGGGTTACATCTAAATGTGTGTATATAAAACTATATACGTTATATATTGTGGCATATAATGTGTATAATATATAAAAATACATGATTTAAAATTTTAAATAGATATAAAGGTAGGAAAGGGAGACAACATAAGTAGAGAGTGGACCTTGTCACCTAATTTCAGCAATGATCTGCTCATGAACAGTCGCATTTCTTTTGTATCTACCTGCCCCTCTGGATTATTATGAAGTAAATCTCAACCATAATAATCAGTTCATCCAAGGTGTCTCTAAGATAGAAGGGCTGCTTTTAAAATCGTGATCACAATACCTCATTTTATCTAAAATAGTAATAATTCCTTAATATTATGAAATATCGAGTCTGTTTAAAATTTTCCAGTTTTAAAGTGAGAGTCTTATTTTTTTTCCTTTCTACAATTTGCTTGAAGGAAGATCCATTTTAATATAATATTCATACATTGAAGTTGGTTGACATGTCTCTTAATTCTCTTTATTTTTCAAAGTTTTCTCTCCATCTGTTTTTTTGTCCCCTTGCATATCTATGTTGACATAAATCAGGTAATTTGCACTGTTATGTTTTCCCCGAAGTCTGGATTTTGCTGACTGCATCACCGTAGTGGCACTTAATCCATTCCCATGTCCCCTATGTTCCCTGATACTTAGATGTAGAAGCTTGATCAGATTTGGATTCAGATTAGATTTTGTCTTATATTTCCTTTAGGGGTACATAATGCATGGTTGCTTCTGTTTTTATGATCACTACCTTGTTACATTATGCTATCAGGACTTGCAAAGGGTGAATTTCATTCTTTCTTTGTTAGCTCGAAATACTTCCATGAAGAGATAAATCCCTATCTTGAAGTATAGTTCATATAGCTAAGTAAGGAAAAAAGCTGATTCTTCTTTTTTGTGAGTTTTCAAAAATAAAAGATTGGTTCCCTATCCTTCTCCAAAGGTGACTAATGAAGTTTTTCTCTCTTTTCTTTATTATCTTATTATTATAAACTCATGTTTGTAAACATATATTTGTGTTTCAATCCATTGCAGTTATTATATTATTCTTACTGATGTCCAGTGAACCCATCTTTGTCCAGTGAGAGCCTCTTCAGTTGTCATCTGAGTCCTTTGTACACATCTCAATATTCATTTTCTCTTTCCTTGGTTTCTGGTATCACAAACTGGGTTCATCTTGTATATTTTCTGCCTCAGTCTTAGAATCAGCCACTTTTCAAAGGGCCCTAATTGTTTTCAGCAGGCAGTATTGTGTCAAGTCCATAATCTTGGTGTGATAGGTTCTCTTTGCTACCGGGTTGGTCTCTGTCCAGCTCTTCTCGGTAGCCAGAGCTAGAAACAATTAAAAAATAGAATATAACATGGATTCATAATACTAATTTCAACTCAGATTAGGGACATGGGTTTCTTTTTTAAACTTCATTTGATTAATTTTTAAATATCAGTACCTCTTATGTCTGTTTTTCCTTTTCTCCCATGCCCAAAACCCTGCTTCTCAATTATACAAATATAATTTCTTATTTGCTTTATGCCATAATAAATAATCACAGAACAATAATACCAGCACTACCACCAAAACCAGTTTAAGGATGTAAAGTTGTTGGGTTTTTAAAGTTTTTGGCAGGCGGGGGAGGGTTTGGATAGATTTCACTTTAAGACAATTACTTTGTGTTTTAAGGTCACTTTAATACTTGGTTATCTCATCAGTTTGGTACTTAGTGGGGTTAATTTGCTTCATTTTGCTTTCACTTTTTATGGGTTACTTTCATGTTTCCAGTTACATAGAATATTTACATAGTTTCAAATTCAAATCTATAAAACAAGTTGTATTAAAAAATATTCAACTCCTGTCCCTGCCCCTATATCCCGTTTCCTGCCTCATAGGTGGCTTTGGGTTTATCTTTTCAGTTTGTATATAAGTGTAAGTATGTGTATATAATAAAATATATCCCCACTGCCAAGTCTCCTCCATTTTCTCTTAGATAAGTGGAAGCTCTGCACACGGTTTGGATTCTAGAAGAATTTGAAGGCAGAACAGAGAGTGTTTTCTGAAAGACTGAATGTGAGATGTGAGAACAGGGTCAAGGTCAGTACCCTCATCAGCTGGGAAGGCAATCGTCTATCCAAGTGTGCCTGGCTAGCCTCACTCACCCTTGCAGATTCTGGTCAGCTCTCCTTGCCCTCAGGCACTTTCCACTGTCTGCAGAGATCCAGCGCATAGCACCATCTTTCCCTCATGGTGTGTACTTCTTTGTGCATGTTTGCCTGAGCAACTTGAGGTCAGGGATCGTGGTTTCTTCTGTTTTCCTACCACCTGCTACAGAGCCTTTTACACAGTAGGAGCTTAGTACATATATGAGTAAATGAGTAGGCCATGGTCATACTAGGTTCTTTTTTAGGAATTTACCTCTGATCTTCAGAATAACCCCATAAAAATAGATACTGTTATCCCATTTTACAGATGAAGGTACTGAGGTTCAGAAAGGTTTAAGCAGCTTGTCCAAGGAAATAGCCAATAAATGGCTGAGCAAGAGTTTGGACCCAGGTCTGTCTGATGCCAAAGGAACACAGTCCCAACTGTGGTCTGTGTAATTTCTTTCTTTCCTTTTTTTTAAATAATTTTTTTTTAATTTTTTAGTTTGTTTTACTTTACAATACTGTATTTGTTTTGCTATACATCGACATGAATCAGCCACGAGTGTACATGAACTCCTAATCCTGACCCCCACCTCCCCCCTCCCGCCCCACACC
>SJXQ01011317.1:0-28388 GCA_006408695.1 Aepyceros melampus
TCATTGATTGGGGACACCCAGAATATAGGAAGAAATGTAGAAAGAAAAGGATTAACGTGTGTTCAGGGACAGGGAGAGTGACAAACAGGGACATGAATATGTGATTTGTTGGGAAATGGGGTGGAAAGATTGAAAGGGTCTGACACTACAAAGTGGTGATGGTTACACAGCATTTTGAAAGTCCTCAATGTTCCCAAATTGCAACAATTATGATAAAATTTATTAATAAAATCTTAATGAAAAAAATACAGAAAGCCAACAAATAAAGCAACACAAGAAAGTTCCAGAAAAACCAAATGAAAAGACTCTCAGGGGAAGGGAACTCAATCTCCCCTGGGTGGGGAGCGAGTTGATGGCATCCATGGGGGGCAGACAGGGATAGAGGCTGCAGAGCCAGCCCTGCCCTTGGACATGGTGTTTCTAGAAAAGGAAGTGGAAAAGGATCTGGGTCTCTGACCAGAGCAGGGGCCCGTTCTCCCTGCAGTGCTGGGTCAGTAATCCTGGGAGTGTGGGTCTTGGGCAGGAGCCAGGGCAAGTTTCCCTGCAGAGGTGGTGACTCATCCCCTGACTTGGGTTCTCCTGCCGAAGCCAAGCAGGTACAGGTGCAGGTGGAGGTAGACGCTCTCCCTGAGGGGGTGGGACACCAGTGCCTGGGGCTGGGGGTCCTGCAGACACAGAGATGCGATCTGCCCAGGATGCTGGCCAGTACCCAGCTGGCCAGGTGTCTTTGGGAAGGGAAGTCTCTGGTCTCAATCTCCCTTCAGTGGATCCCTGGGTCCTGCACCTGGAGCAACTACTGCTGTAGGGACAGGACTTGAAAGTGGAGCCTGGTTGACTTTGAAGGCTGGTGTTAGAGCTGTGAGAGAAGAAAACATTACCCACAGGCCAGCCTTGTCATTGCATATCCGAGGACAGAAAGCTTCCCAGAGAATTCCAAAGAATACCCAGCAGAAGATGCCTTCTCTGACTGCAGTGTGAAAGAGGGGTGGTGTGAGGCCAGCCTTTGGTCCAGGCCCAGCCCCAGCTCTGGGGAACCCCTCGCTGTGTCACTCAGCACCCCCTTCCTACACACTCACATGCACAGCCCCCGCCTCCTCCCCTCTGTGCTGGGCCGTGCTGGCCTCCAGGTCCTCCTGCTTCCTCAGAGGCAGGGGTTCTCGGGGCTCTGGGTCAGACCCAGGTGTGCTGAGCCCTGTGGCAGCCTGAGACTGGGCCCTGGGCTGTATCCTGGGTGGTGTCTGTGGAGCAGGCCTTCCCCGCTTCCTCTTCATTCCCAGTTGGGCTGACCCCTCCGTGGACACGCTCACCTGGAGCCTGCACTGGGCCTCACGGGCAGGGGGGTGGTGGTCCGACCCTTCCCTCAGGGAGGTGGACGGGGTGTCCCGCTCATTGGCCAGATCCAGTGGGAAGCTCTGCAATGAGAGTGACCATCAGCCAGCCCTGCTTGGAGTTTTCCAAGCTGGGTCTGGCCAGTATGGCTGCTGCTTCTGCCCACTCGAACTTCTGCTGGCTGCTGCTTCTGCCCACTCGAACTTCTGCTTCCAGCAGAGACGTGTGTCTGCTCAGATACCCACCCCAGATGAAGGAGACCCACCCGAGAGTGTGAGGTCGCCTGGGCAGCTGGCGCTGCCTGGACTCTCCCCATCCCACCCAGCCTGCTCTCCCCTGGGGTGTGTCAGGCCCCCAGGCTTCTGACCCACATCCGGCTGGGCTTGCTTGAGGCCGACACACCCTTAGAAACCCCCGTCCACACTCACAGGGAAAGGACTCAGGGTTACCCAGGTGGAACGGGAGAGGTGACCTGGCCTGGCCTGGGGCTCCCATGTTACCTTCCTGTTCCTTCGGGCAAAGGGCCAGAGGCTTCTCGGGGTGTGCCTGAGCCAGCGTCGTCCACGTTTCCACACACTGTGCCTTTGAGCTCTCCTGAGGCCTCAGCCTCTGGGCAGGGGCAAACAGCAGAACATCTTGGCAGCAAGCGATCTGGCTGGGGGATCCTCTCCACTGTGGAGGCCTGGATACCCAGGTTCTGGGTTCTGTTGGGTTCTAATGCTGGGAAGTGATATCATTTCCTCTGTTCATTGCTGAGGTCCCTTACACAAAGCTCCCCAAGGGAACCTCTGGGTTTCTGACTGTTCACCCACCCCCTTAGGCCATGTGCAGACCCAGTGACCACCGCACAGCCCACCCCTCAGCCTGGGGAGGCCTGGTTGTAGCCAGGGCCTGAGCTCTTAGGACACAGCCATTTTCAGACCAGGCTCCTCCTCCTCATAAGTCATGTGGCCCTGGACAAACTGTGTGCCCCTCAGGGTCTCCCCCAGTCTCTCCATCTGCAGAGTGGGGGTCATTCTCCCATCTACTGCCTAGGTCTTTTGGCCCAGGAGCAGCTCCAGTGCCTGTTCAGCCTGTGAGGTGGTATCACATGGAGCTCATGCACTGACTCTTCACAGAGGAAGGATTCAATACAGGGCTGAGATAGCACAGAATGGGGCAGAAACAGGCCTGGATGGGCTCTGGGACCTGGGTAAGGCACTCCCCTTCCTGTCTATTTAAGTAGGTGGACCAAAAGTAAGAATGCCATCACCCTCTCTATATACAAATTTCTGGTCCTTTTATTAGCATTCATGAAGCCTGGATGTCTATAACAGGGCTTCTTTCCTTAGATTGTATGGAATATTTAGGCTCTTTCATCTTTCCATACACAGTTAGGAATTCTTGCATTTAATTCCATGAGAACGTCCCTTGGTATTTTAACAGGAAGAGCATGAAAATTATTAGCTTGATATCCCGGTTTAAAACATAGCTTGAGACAGACAATTGGATTTATATTTAAAACCAGTTCTTGGATATGTGAGCTAAAGGCAAAATAAAGAATTGGGTTCCATAAAAGGAGATATCACTCAGGCAAGTCCAGGCAAGGGATAGTTTTAAACTGCAATACTAACTGTATAGATGTATCTGTTTTAAAGATTTTTAATGCTCTCTCTCAATCGCTCTATTCTCTATTGCCATGCAGACTCTACTTATATATGCCTGATACTCAGCTTGCTTGACAAATGCTCAGCCCTGAAACAAATGATAAAGTCAAATGATAAAAAGAAAAAAGAGAGCAAATAAAAATATGAATATCCAGGAATTTCCTGGTGGTCCAGGTGCGAAGACTCCATGCTCCCAAAGCAGGGAGCCCTGATTCAATTGCTAATCAGGAAACTATATCCCATAGACCACGACTGAGACCCAGAGCAGCCAAATAAATATATAAATAAATAATACAAATGCCACATACAGCATTAAAAAATAACATGGTATCCATATATTTCTGATAAATGTTATGAAAACTGAGGACATTTCCTTTTCAGGAAAAGACCTGAAGATTATTAGAAATAAATTAAGGAAATTTAAAAACAGAAAACATATTATGCCAGACAAAAGAAGTCAGACACAAATGAAAACACATGATCCAATTTTTATGAAATCCTAGAAAATAGATCTAAGCTCTGGAGACCAGGAGATCATTGGCTGCCTGGTGTTGATCAAACTGGTTGGGAAAAGGAAAAAAGAAGATTTGGGGTAATGGAAACATTCTGAATCTTGCCTGTGGTGGCTGTACATGGGTGTATTTATGTCAGAGATCATAAAACTTAATATACATACACAGTTTTCTTGCATGTAGATCATACTAAGCTCATGAAAAGATACTTAACATGATATATCACTAGAGAAATGCAGTTTAAAACCACAATGAGAAGCCACCTCACATCTAAGATAGCTTCAGTGTAAAGATCAGAAGCAACAGCGTTTAATAAGAGTGGACAGGATTAACAAGTGGTGGGAGAATGTGGAGACACTGGAACCCTGTATCTTGCTGGGGAGATTGGAAGATGATGTGGCCACTGTGGAAAAGAGTTCACAGATTCCTCAAAAAGTTAAAATTACCATACGACCTGGCAATACTACTCCTAGGTCTACACCCAAAATAATTGCCAGTAGGGTCTCCAACAGGTGCTTGCACATGAATAGTCATACCAGCACCATTCACAACAGCCAAAAGGGTGATGCACCCAAACATTCATCAATGGGGCAGTGGATAAACAAATTGTGTTACATACACAGTTACCCCTCAAATAACACAAATTTGAAATGCACAGGTCCACTTACAACTGGATTTTTTTCAATAAATACATACTATGACATGTCCTGCAGTTTTTGAATCCACAGAAGTTAAACCAAGGTTATAGAGGGCTGACTGTAAAGTGTCCACAGATTTTTGACTACATGGAGGACCTTAACACTTTTTTGCTTTCAAGAACTAATTTTGTAAAGGGAATGGTGCTCAGAGATACCACTTGATACTTTCATCTCCACCTGCCTATCTCCCATCTTCGTTTTGAAGTCTGAGAGATGCCTCAGTGTCAGCAGGGTCCACAGCCGTGACTTCCCGCCTCTACTCTGTTCCTCCAGGTGTCCTCTGCACCATAGTTGTCACCACTTCTTGTTTCTCAGGCCAGAACACCAAATAACCATTTCATTCTTGGATCCTTCATTTTTCACCAACTCCAGACATGAATTAAGTTGATTCTGTCTTTGAGATTTATCTAGTTCTACGCATATATGAGCACTTGCTTTATTACACTACTAGCACCAGTGACTTCCCTGATAGCTCAGATGGTAAGGAATCTTGTGCAATGCAGGAGACCCTGGTTCGATTCCTGGCTTGGGAATATCTGCTAGAGAAGAGATAGGCTACCCACTCCAGTATTCTGACCTAGAGAATTCCATGGGCTGTACAGTCCATGTGGTTGAAGAGTCGGACACAACTGAGTGACTTTCATTCATTGACTCTCTGACTCAGTACCAGTGAGCGGGAAAGTAGATTTTAAGTAAATGCTGCTTAATTAACTGCCCATCTAGATGGAATAAAATCAATCCAACAAAAGTCAGTTCCAAGTGAATAGTGAATGTAAGTGGAAAGGTAAGAAAAACCAGAAGATGACACAGGGGAATATCTTCATGATCTCAGGTAGGAAAAAGCCCAAGGACAAGAATTTGTGCCTCTGTGTTCATGCCACACCTCCGGTGTAGATGCCCAGTATTTAAAAAAGGAACATAAAGGGAACTTCAACACCATCTGGAGGAAATGACATGCAAACATATAATGTTCTTAATGATCAGATTGAATGTCATATAAATGTCACTTCTCATTAGTCTAACATCTAATGCAATCCTAGTTAAGAACCATTCAGATGGATTTTCAGGATAAACTGATTCTAAGTTTCACATAGATAAATGAGCAAGAATACCCAGAAAAGCCCTGAGGGTAAAAAAGCCAGGTCCAGTAATGAGGTATCATAAGGCTTACCAGGAGATAAGACAGATTTTAAAGCCAAGATCATTATCATTTTCTTTTTTTTTTTTTAAGAATCCAGGTCACAACTATTACAAGTTCCATCACTGACTCAAGTACCAGTACAAAAAACACTACTACTAACACTCTGACTTCTTAGATGCCTCCCAATTCAGAGATCGCCACTCTTTTTTAGTTTCTTGTTTCTCACTCAGATCATTTATTAAGAGTGAAGTTGGGTCACCCTATTTATGCTTATGCAGCACAAAAAGTAGCTCAGTCGGTAAAGAATCTGTCTGCAGTAGACCCAGGTTCCATCCCTGGGTCTGGAAGATCCCCTGGAGAAGGAAATGGCAACCACTCCAGTATCCTTGCCTGGAAAATCTCATGGACAGAGGAGCTTGATGGGCTGCAGTCCATGGGGTCACAAAGACTTGGGCATGACTGAGCGACTAACACTTACTTACTTAACCCTAAAAGTCACATACATACTGAGAGTGTTAATAGTCTCTGTAGTCTGGTCAGAGGTGCCCAAGTGGCAGGAGGAATTAAAACTGCAATTGGTGGACTTTTTTTATTCCTTTTTTTCTCTTAAAATTCTGTGTTGTCATGACAATACCTGCTTCTGCCTGAACTTAACTTTATTTGAAGTCTTGAGCATTTTTCTCATGGAAATATCTTCCTTAAACTATGTTAATGTGTTAAAAAAAAAAAAAAACAAAACAAAATAAAACAAAACTATGTAATGGCTTGGAAATCTGCCTTTCTTGAAGATTCTGGTCAACTGTTTTATGGCTAGGCATGGCTCAGCTTGTGCCAATGCTGTCTCAAAATGAATGTCGTCGGTGAGGTGCCCGGTGCAACTCTCAACTTAGAAGTGTTTCTTTTCTCTAATGAGCAGCTTGCTAATAGGTGTGTAACTCCTTGCTAGAAACTAGCAAGGGGGCACTCTTTTTAGTCCCCTTCTGATGTCTGTGTCAGAAACTGTCTCTGTGTCTTTTATACTTTAATAAAACTTTATTACATAAAAAGCCCTGAGTGATCAAGCCTTGTCACTGGCCCCAGATCGAATTCCTCTTCCCTGGAGGCCAAGAATCCCGGCGTTGTTCACAGCTCATTGCAGCAACATTTCAATACTAAAGAGATCCTCCCAGAACTAAGAGTCTTTCAATAGTTCAGAGCCATAAATTACAAAATGAAAATATATATGAACTCCCTAACTTGTGTGGCTTCACAGGTGGAACTATGTGGGTCAGGAAGATCCCCTAGGGGAGGGCATGGCAAGCCACTCCAGTATTCTTGCCTGGAGAATCTCATGGACAGAGGAGCCTGGTGGGCTACAGTCCATAGGCTCACACAGAGTAGGACAAGAGTGAAGTGACCTCAGATCGAGTGTATGTTGTGAACGTTCAGAGTTTAGGACAACACATTTCCCACCAGGACGGTGGAACGTTGGACTTCAATCATAGGCTGCTCTATTCTCCCCTCCCATTCATTTGGCAACACTCGACTGCCTTCCCAGCCCTGAGTTCAGCAAGCTGTTTCAGTCTCAGAGAGCCAGGCTGGCCTTGGCCTGCTCAGCGGCAAGGTCTAGATGACCTGATGCACCCTTGCAGGCTGGGTTATGGCTGTGCTGCACGTCAGGAAGTGGATGAGCACCAGCCAGGTCAGGAGGGCAAGAGGCTGGTCCAGACGATGCCCTGGTGCCTGGAAATTCTGGGTCACCCGAATGACCCGCCTGAAAGGCTGAAGTCTGAGCCACAGACCTCAGATCGAGTGTATGTTGTGAACGTTCAGAGTTTAGGACAACACATTTCCCACCAGGACGGTGGAACGTTGGACTTCAATCATAGGCTGCTCTATTCTCCCCTCCCATTCATTTGGCAACACTCGACTGCCTTCCCAGCCTTGAGTTCAGCAAGCTGTTTCAGTCTCTGAGAGCCAGGCTGGCCTTGGCCTGCTCAGCGGCAAGGTCTAGATGACCTGATGCACCCCTGCAGGCTGGGTTATGGCTGTGCTGCACGTCAGGAAGTGGATGAGCACCAGCCAGGTCAGGAGGGCAAGAGGCTGGTCCAGACGATGCCCTGGTGCCTGGGCAAGTCTTCTTGAATTTCAGTTTCCCCATCTCTAAAAGTCAATGACCAGTTTCCCCAACACCAGTTATTGAAGAGCTGTCTTTTCCCCTCCATTATGTATTGCTTTTAATTCTGCATTTTAAGAAAAGCTCTTAGCTATTATTAGCCTAGCCCGCCTTCATTGAAAACCTATCTATAATCCACATTAATGTGTTTTCAATTATTTTAATTCATTTTGATGCAATGAAATTTAATACAAAATTTATTCTTCTTGGATACACCTTTCTAAGAGTGTTTGTGATTCTTGTGTTATGAACATATTTCCCGTCCGGCTTCTGACAGATGATACTTGACACAAGGAATTATTAAGCAGGGAACAGAAATCTGTACACATAACTACAGAGGAAAGTTTGGAACAGGATCAAAGCAACTTTCATAGAAATTAATTTTCCCAAGATTTACTTGGGCATGGGGAGGGAGGCTAAAATGTAATACACAGTTGTTGCTATTTTGCTCTATGAAAGTCCTTTACTGTTTCATTTCAAAGTATTAAGAAAAATACCACCAAATAAAACAGTGTGTAAGTCAGAAAGAGAAAGACAAATATTGCATATTAATGCAGGGGTACAGAATCTAGAAAGATGTTACTGATGAACCTATTTGTAAGGCAGAGATGGAGATGCAGACATAGAGAACAGGCTACAGACTTGTGGACACAGTGGGGGAAGAGAGGTGGGGCCAACTGAGAGAATAGCATGGAGACATATACATGACCTTATATAAAACCAGGGCAAGTGGGAATTTGCTCTGTGACACAGGGAGCTCAACCTAGTGCTCTGTGACAACCTGGAGGGGTGGGATGGGCAGGGAGAAGGGAGGGAGTTTCAGCAGGAAGGGGACATATGTATACCTGTGGCTGAGTCATGCTGATGTATGGCAGAAACAACACAAGATTGTAAAGTAATTGTTCTCCAATTAAAAAAAAAAAAGAAACATGATGTGGTAAACACAGAATTAAAGGCTACTGAGAAAGACAAATCAGATTGCCTTTTTATTACAGAAAAACATTTACTGTGTTAACATTTTCACTGCTATGATATCTGAACAAGATTTAAATAAACTCCTTAGACTGACCTTCACATAGCAACATTATAGGAGACAAAATTTACTTTTTTTTTAATAAAGATAACTAAAAAGAGAAACTTTACATTCTTTAATATCCATAAAAAATTTCAACTCAAGTTTAAATACTTTTTGCTTTATTAAGGAAAGTATAAAATATTCAATTCTATATTTTAAACACTATTATTTTAAGATTCAGATATCTCTTCATACTGCCAGCATGTTTCCAATACTTGCACAGTACCTTAAATAACTATAACTCTGAAAAATCTTGAACTCTGAAAAAATAAAAAAACACATATTGAGGTAGTGTGCCATCCTAACAGGGCAAGGTGATCCTTGACTCCCCTAGTGATTAGTGAGGCTGAGCATCGTTAACTTGTTGGACATTTGTGTGTCTTTGTAGAAATGTCCATTCAAGTCCTTTGTGCATGTTCTAATCAGGTTGTTTATGTTCAGTTTTAGGAGTTCTCTATGTTATAGATATTATTCCCTTATGTGGTTTTCTCCATTGTTTATATGGCTCTGTACTGCATATTTGCATCCAAGGGAATTACTGGATCAAGGGGTGTATGGGGAATTCCTTGTTTCTTCAATGGTTAGGACTCAGTGCTTTCACTGCTGGGGACCGGGTTCAATCCTCCCAGGGAACTAAGATCCCACAACCTCCAAAGCATAGCCAAAAACCAAAATAAAACAAAAAGGCATATATATTTACAATTAATACACTGCCACCTAATTGCTCAGGTGTAAAAGGTTACATTAATTTACACCTCCACCAATTCCATTATATTCCATTATATGCTTAATGATATGTCCAGACAACTTACAAGATTTTTTCTCAGTTTTGAATTAATAATTCTAAGATATATTAACTAGAATTTAGGGAACAGATAAAGAATGGAGGCATGGGGCACGTGTGTGGTTGTGTCCAACTCTTTGTAACCTCATGGACTGTGCACTCTGCCAGGCTCCTCTGTCCATGGAATCCTCCAGGCAAGAATAATGGAGCAGGTAGCCAGTCCCTTCTCCAGGTATATTCCCAACCCAGGAATCAAACCTGGATCTCCCACAATGAAGGTAGATTCTTTACCATCTGAGCCACAGGGAAGCTCAAAAGTTTCATGGAATTCTCCAGGCAAGAATATTAAAGTGTGTATCTGTTCCCTTCTCCAGGGGATTTTCTCGATCCAGGGATTGAACCTGGGTCTCCTGCATTGCAGGGAGATTCTTTATCATAGGACCCAAATAAAGAATAAGACCTAACTTCAGTGTTCTTGCCTGGAAGCTTTCACTGCTGGGGACCGGGTTCAATCCTCCCAGGGAACTAAGATCCCACAACCTCCAAAGCATAGCCAAAAACCAAAATAAAACAAAAAGGCATATATATTTACAATTAATACACTGCCACCTAATTGCTCAGGTGTAAAAGGTTACATTAATTTACACCTCCACCAATTCCATTATATTCCATTATATGCTTAATGATATGTCCAGACAACTTACAAGATTTTTTCTCAGTTTTGAATTAATAATTCTAAGATATATTAACTAGAATTTAGGGAACAGATAAAGAATGGAGGCATGGGGCACGTGTGTGGTTGTGTCCAACTCTTTGTAACCTCATGGACTGTGCACTCTGCCAGGCTCCTCTGTCCATGGAATCCTCCAGGCAAGAATAATGGAGCAGGTAGCCAGTCCCTTCTCCAGGTATATTCCCAACCCAGGAATCAAACCTGGATCTCCCACAATGAAGGTAGATTCTTTACCATCTGAGCCACAGGGAAGCTCAAAAGTTTCATGGAATTCTCCAGGCAAGAATATTAAAGTGGTATCTGTTCCCTTCTCCAGGGGATTTTCTCGATCCAGGGATTGAACCTGGGTCTCCTGCATTGCAGGGAGATTCTTTATCATAGGACCCAAATAAAGAATAAGACCTAACTTCAGTGTTCTTGCCTGGAAAATCCCAGGGACCAGGGAGCCTGGTGGGCTGCCGTCTATGGGGTCACACAGAGTCGGACATGACTGAAGTGACTTAGCAGTAGCGGTATTATGTTAATGGCTCTTAGAGATAATGCTGATTGTAATAAACAGACTAACAAAACCTAGCTAAGGAAAACAGGCATTTGAAAGTCCATGAGTTTTTCAAATTTTACCTTTTTTAGTAGGCTGGTACCACTTTTCTACACAGACATTAATGATAAAACTTCCTGGGTTTTCCTTGGGGTCTTCCCCATTTGTTTTCTGTTCCTTTTTTCAGTTTATTTGCTTTGTATCTCTCAGCCATTGAGACAAGATCCTCTGGGACACTCTGAAGCCAATAAATGTCTTATTAGGATTGAGATGATTCCTTTAACATACCAGCTTTTCTAAACATGCTAAAATGCCTCCAAATAGTCAAGAGAATCTCCACAATTGATTGCAGATACCCTCCAAACAGAATGGAATTTGTCCTCTGCATAGTCAACACTGAATTTTCAAGGTATAACAACCAGTCTGGTGGTGACACCCCCTGTCAGTAGGTATGCAGCCCTCCTGCTCACATGGCCCTTCATCTGCTTCCCAGTGCCTTTATCTGGTGCCAGTTCCCCTCTTGAGGCATGAGGACGTGCCCTGCTTCCTCTACATTCTCCAGCCTCCACCCACTGGGCTCTTCCTCAGCAGCGTTCAGTGATGCTCCTCCACACTGGAGCAGGCTCCCCAGTTATATCATGATATTATAGCACCTCATCTTTGCCATGTTACAACCCTCAAAACACACATAATTATTTGCTTAATATCTGTATTTCCTGATAGGCTGTAAGGCCCAGTACTTAGAATAAAGGAAACTTGAACCTTATAGAAAATAGAGTTCATATTCTCACCTGATTTGCTCTTTCCAGAATATTAATTAATTCACCAGCAATCTTCCAATCATTTCTAGTGATAAGGGTAATAGATACCCCAGTCCTCCTTCAAGGGGGGAAAAAGTTAATGTTATTTATAATTTATATTAATGATTCAGCTAGCAAAATTGAATAAAACTATAGCAAAACATCAATTCTTTCACAAGCCCAACTATGTATGATGCAGTAAGATTTAGCCATTCAGACAAAGAAGATGTAGTACATATATACAATGGCTGAATACTACTCAGCCATAAAAAATAATGAAATAATACCACTTGCAGCAACATGGATGGAGAGATTATCACAATAAGTGAAGTAAATCAGACAGAAAAACACAAATATCATATGGTATTATTTATACGTGGAATCGAAAATATGATACAAATGAACCTATCTCTGAAAAAAAAAAACAGAATCACAGACATAGAGAACAGACTCATGATTGCCAAGAGGGATGGATTCGGGGGAGAAATGGAGTGGGAGGTTGGGAATAGCAGTGGAAGCTTTCAGACATAGGATGGCTAACAGCTAGTTCCTACCGTATACAGCACAAAGAACTATTAATATATTCAAAATCCCGTGATAAACCATAATGGAAAAGAATATTAAAAAATGTATATATGTATCACTGAATCACTTTGCTGTACAGCAGTTATTAACAAAACATTGTAAATCAACCATACTTCAGTTTAAAAAAAAAAACATTTACGCATTGAAACAGCAATTTGGAATCTAATCTTCAGCTGATCAAACAGGACATCACAGGAGTTTTATGACTCTGCTCAAAGAGAGAAAGCAAAGGTCGTCTATTTCAAGGTAAGGACAGTCTGTGAGAAGAATGAGGGGTCTCCCAGGGGTTGGTGGGCAGGCTCCACAGACTTACCCTGCTCTCCCGGTACGTCCCACTCTGTGGACATATTCTTCAATGTTTCGGGGAAAATCATAATTATAGACATGTGTTACATCATGGACATCAAGACCACGAGAGCTAAATCAGTAGCAATCAGTATTCGCACTTTACCTGAAGAGTGAAACCCAAAGAATACAGACACATTCTGGTACAAGCCAACTCAAGACATATCTGTCTCCTATTAGCTAATCGGGTGAAATATTACTACTTTGAATATTAAAAAAAAACTTAAGGAGAGTGCATGGAGAAAGGGTTACTTAGTCTTTCTCTTTTCTGGCCACAGGCATGTGGGATCCTAGTTCCCCAACCAGGGATGGAACCTACACCCCCTGCACTGCAAGTTAAAGAGTCTTAACAACTAGGCCACCAGGGAAGTCCCTACTTCATCTTTTTTAACTGCTGGCAATTTACAACAGAATAGATACCACCATCCAAATGGTTCATGAATCACGTCAAAGATATATGCCTTTCAGGTAAATTAAGACAACCATCCTCCACTGCAAATTCTTACTTTGATATCTAGGTTTTAAACATGGGCTGAAGAAAGAATCTGATTAACATTTAGAGCTAGTTCTGGGATCTGTTAGCTGAAGGCAAATATTAGACATCGGTTCCATGAAAGGTGCTATCACTCAGGAAGACCAAGCACTGGGCAGTTTTAAATTGCAATACTAACTGTATAAATGTACCTGTTTTAAAGCTTTTTAATGCTCTCTCTCTATCACTCTGTTCTCTATTGCCATGCAGAGACTCTACTGATATACGCCGGATACCCAGGTCACTTGATAAATGATCAGCCCTAAAACAAAAAATAAGTCAGGGGTTTAATTGCTTATTTGAATACCACAATCAATTCATTACTGTTATCTCCCCTGGCAAGAGTCTGAAGTAATGTACATATCGTAAGACATACACCCTTCCCTCGTTTGAAATGATTATACAAATAGAAACAATGCTAAAACAAACACATGACTGATGATTTCAATATAAAAAATATACTTACACAGCTTTCCGGCTGACAAATATTATGACTTTGTCCTCGGGAGACATGCTCTCAATGAAAGCTTGGATATGTGATCTTTTCTCATCTTCTGTGGTGCAATTATATTTTGTGTCACGGTACTTACAGCCTAAAGGATTCACAGATCATAGTACATCAACATTAATGGGCAAACCCCTTAATGGCTCAAAATCCATCTTACTTCTGTCATTGGTTAAATGTTTTAATAAACTACCAGAAAAAATGGCAAGTTCTTCCAAAAATCTCCCGTTCCTACTCAAGGATTTGGAGCTTGGTCTTTGACTTTTACCACTTAGTTACCCAAGATAAGCTCGGAATTTTGAACGCTTGTCAATGAGCTGAAAGCAACTGGTTGCTATCATTTGAAAAGGAATAACCATGGGTTGAGATCAAGCTTACAATAACCACTGCCATAAATTATGGCTATAGCCTTTACAATGTTCAGCTGATGACACTAAGAGCTTCAATTAAGTACTGTGACAACTTAATACAAAATTTCCAAATATCATTGTTACCATTTTTCTGCCCCCAAGATGAAATAGATTCTGAAGTCTTTATCCTGTCTTTTGTGAAATCTAATAAAATGAGCCTAGGGAACAACTTGTTATTAATTACCACTGATTTAAGTAAAAGGTCAATTTTCATTAATTAATTAAAAGGCCAATTTCAATTATGAAGTGAAAGGCCAATGAACTTTATAATGGCAAAACACTTACAAAATTAATAAGACATAAATAGTAATTAAAAATAAGCTTACGACTAGATCCAAAGTACCAACATACACAATCATGGGCTCTTTCAAATAAGATTGTGCAAGTCTACGAACAGCATATGGCCATGTTGCACTAGAGATAAAATGTAATACAAAAATGTTAAAATGTTTATTAGGAATCACACATTACTAAGTTTCCCTAAGAATGCTATGAACCAAATTTCCCAGGAAAGACAAACAGTACTTTTTAATGAGGCTGACTTCACAGAAAATATATGCTTCATAATGAACTGCTCAAAGAAGCTACTAGATTAAATTCTCAAGTAAGTTTAATAGGTTTATAAACAAAAGGAGGAGAGGTATATATTTCCCATCTATGGGGACCTAAATGAATTCAGGTGTTAGTTTTCTCTTGGCTTTTATACATGGTAAAAAATAAAAGTAAAAACCCAGCGTTTTTCATACATTGTGTGTGTGTGTGCACGTGTGTGCTCAGTCGTGTCCGACTCTTTGCAACTCAATGGACTGTAGCCCACCAGCCTCTTCTGTCCATTGGGTTTTCCAGGCAAAAATGCTGGAGTGGGTTGCCATTACCTACTCCAGGGTATCTTTCCAACCTAGGAATCAAACTTGAGTCTCTCGCATCTTCTACATTGGCAGGCAGATTCTTCACCACTGCACCACCTGGGAGCCCTTTCATACATTGTCGGCAGATAAAACCAAGAGCTTGAGTCAAATAAAAACATTTTAACTGTAATGATGATTGGATATGTAAATTCAGATGTTTCTTCAGTCATATATTATGAAAACAACCACCTTCTGTACTTTCATACTAATTAACAAGGTTTACTTAGGAAACAAAATGAATAAATTTAGTGTATTTCCTCAGTTATATACTCTTCCTTGCCTTAGTTTTATCTTGGCTAAAAAGTGTTCTGTGATCAAATATTCACCTCTAAGGACAGATGGTTACTTTTTCCAATCTAAGATCCCCTATAGAACAGTTTCCCCAGGATATTTTCATAAAAATCTTATTTTTAATTCAGGAAACCCAATAGTCATTGTTAAACTATTGCATTGAGTTGCTATACTAAGAAATAACATATCTTTCACCAACAGATCTCAAAATATTTTTAAGTAAGGCTCTAAAATCAAATGAATTCTGTTCCACTGGTTCTACTTTGCAGACTGGCAAATTAAACAGATACCTACCTTGTCATAACTGTCTGCCTGTCTGGACGTACATCTAATAAAATCTTCATTATCTGGGGTTCAAACCCCATATCCAGCATTTTGTCTGCTTCATCTAATACCTGCATTAGAAAGGGCCAGATTAGGGGAATTTCCTGGTGGACAAGTGGCTAAGACTCTGTGCTTTCACTGCCAAGGATGTGGGTTCAGCACCTGGTATGGAACTAAGATCCTGCAAGCCACACAGCAAAGCCAAAAAAGGGCTAGATTAGATGTGGACGGTAGCTAACATATATGTTCTTTCCCTATGAATATTAAGATAACTTTCTCATTTCCTCCACTACCTAAACTATGTGTACTTGCAACACCATTGATTTATTTGGCAACATATAAGTTTCTAAATATATTCAATGAAAATATCATTTAAATGTCTAAAGTATTCATGTAGAATTCTTTTGTACTTATCTGCATTTTCTAACATTTATAAAATATTAAAATGGAATTATCTTTAAAATGTGTATTTTCACAAACTAGAGGGAATGAGAAGCATTCCTAGGATTTAAAACTATTATGAAATGGACAGCCATTCTAAAAGGTTTGATGAGAGCTAAGTTCTTCCTCCCAGGGACCCAAACCCCTGCTCCAAGATTACCAGGTAGGTTATGCTTTTCAGGTATACAAAGTTATTCATCTGTAGATCATGGAGTCTTCCAGGAGTGGCGATGATAATGTCTACACCTTTTGATAAGTCTTTTATTTGTCCATCTCTATCACCACCACCATATATACAAACACTTAAAAAAAAATACAGAGGTTCATGTTCAGGTGGGGAATACCCATTCACAATTCAAATTCCCAACGAACCTAAGCCCATTTGGGGTATAAAATTTTTAAAGGTATATAAATCAAAAGTATCAGGCTAAGTATAGTCCTGGCCCCTTTCTGAGAACGATCCATAGCCATCAATTCACACTGATGTGTCCTACAAGGTCCATGTTCGAATCCTCGTTACCTGACTCCACCAACCCAGCTACAGTCAATTTGAATGAGAGGTAATCAATGCCTGGCCACACACTAAGCCAATCAACATCTCATTATGTGTGAAATCAATGAGGAGGATGTCTAAATCTACAGAGGATTAAAATGCTGGTTCAGGGATGGCCAAAGAAAGCAACTCACCTTTTAAGACCTCTGTATGAGTATTCAGAGCACTCGGCATCCACCTGCAGAGCCAACTCACGG
This sequence comes from Aepyceros melampus, assembly GCA_006408695.1. Classification (NCBI taxonomy): domain Eukaryota; kingdom Metazoa; phylum Chordata; class Mammalia; order Artiodactyla; family Bovidae; genus Aepyceros; species Aepyceros melampus. The sequence continues at coordinate 16,503 of SJXQ01011317.1, forward strand.
TTGGAGTGAGGACTAACATGCCAGGCCCGTTCCTGCCTCTTTAGAGAAAAAGCACATCAGTATCCATCTCAGGCACACGGGACCTTCATCCAGTGCCTTCAAAATCAGCAGCAATGAACATCTACGTCATCAACGTGCACCTCTCATAAAAAGTGGAGAAATAGAAAGAAAAACAGCCTGACCAAAGAATCCTAGAGCCCAGACACGAGCCTTCTTGTGGAACACAGCCAGTGCTTTTCTGTGTCAGACATTCTCAGAGGACTGTACTGAACATGGTCATTTGAATAAACTTTCCAAAATATCACCATGAAGACTTGTGGTAGATATTACCTGCTGCTTCCTGAAAATGTTTCATCCATTTATATCCACCCACACAACAGAAAGTGATTTTTCCCTGAGATTAGGCACTGCCCTTAGACCAGAGCAATCAAACATTGCAGTTTTTGGAATTCTTATCTACCAAACCCCTAAAGAGTACCCAGATGTAGAAATTCTTACACAGGTTGGGAGTCAATATGAATAAATCCAGGCATTAAGTAGGACAATGTCTTCCCTGTTCCAGTCTGGGCTACTCCTATCAGATCTATTCCTTGTAGGATGATTGGCCATGCTTGTGACTAGAACAGAATGATAAATATTAAAATAAAAAGTGCATTTCTTTCTGTCAAGTATTCCTCCTCTCCTAGCACCAAAATTCTCAACATTTTGAGTGCTAGGTGGTGGTGGGTATGCTGGGAGATGCTTATAAGAGACAGCTGTCCCTGGTGTTATAAGTTCAAATGACCAAAAATTGGCTGGGGGGGGGCGAGGGGAGGAGCCAGGGAAATGTTAAAGAAAGCATACCTGAATTGGTGTTGGCTTTCGAAAACCTGCCTTTTGAATAGTTCTCATAACTTCAGGGTAACAGTGAAATGCATCCTCAAAATTACAAGTAGGGTTAGGAAGAGGACGTTTCTCACCATCTTTCAAGTCATCACAAATTATATTATAATTCTCCTTCCTTTAAGAAAATAGAACAAAGTTAAGGATTAGTGGCTTTGATCACTTTACTCCCCAAGCAAGAAATTTTTTCCAACATTAAGGGCATATCTAGGAATTCAAAGGCAACTGACTGAAATCACACTGTTGGTTAAATTACAGTAAAAAAAGTAATACAAAATAGAAGCTAGTTCATCTTTTTTTTACCAGAACAGTTCCAGAGAAGAAAAATAATTACATTGTATGCATGAAAGCCAATGAAAATTTCATGAAAAGTTTGAGAATAGAACCTGAAAATTATATGCTTCATGAATCAAAGTCAGATTTGGCAAACACCTGAGGGCCTATAACATTTCACACACATTTCCTTAATTAATCTTCAGCAATCCTTTGATGTGAGAATTACTTTCATTGGACAGATTGTCTTTAGTTATTTGTCCATGGTCAGAGCCCTACCTCAATCCTAGAATAACTGCTCTGTCTGCTGTACCATACTATCTTAGTTTTATAAAAGATATTAATAGGAAAAAATGTTACCATTAGGACTTTTAGTTTGATATAATAAGGATTTAAAAGTAAGAAATTATTCTACTATTCAGATATCAGATCAATTTCTTATGATTCTCAACAGTTGTAGAAATAATTCTATAAAATTACTGCCAAATACAACAAAAACTAACCATGTCTCTCTCTAAATTTAAACATTAAAATTCAGTTCCTCAATTATATGGGCTATATTTTAAGTGTTTAGTAACCATATATGGATAGTAACTACTCTAGACACAAATGCAGCCCATTTTCCCTCTTTGCCAAAAGTTGTACTGATTAGCAATCTCTAATATATGATATCAGATGCAACCAAGTTTTCTTTTGAATATGGAAGCTAAAGTTTCAAATGCAATCATTTAAAGTCTTTTCTGAGTGAGCTAATTTACTAGCCTAATTCTACAAATACTCACTAAAAAGTATTAAAACTAACCCACCTCCAATTGTCTACTTGTTCTTGTGACATTGAACTTGTTTTTTCTGACTCTATGTAAAAGTTTTTCTTAACTGGAGGCAAACTGGGGGAAAAAAAAAACAAAATTTAAACTTCAATGAGTAATGAGAATTCACATTTTACTGTCATTTATTCAAAGCAATAGAAATCAAACTAAAATATATATCAAGTTTGCCTTGCAGACATGGGGATTTTAGATAGTTGTTCTATACTTTGCCAACCTCTAGGAGATCTCCAATTTTGGTTTGTCTTTCAATTACATTTCTCACCCAAGAAAGAGATCTTGAATAATTAAAGACAAAATAAAATAAACCATGCTTCATAAGACACTCAGTCATCACAACTGACAAATCTTTTCTCATAGCAGACTTTCTTTGCTTTGAAGATCCATCCCATTAGTGTTAAGGAATAAAATATTTACCCTTATTCTATTCTCTGAAGCTACTTTGTTTTCTTTAAATGCTCATCAGGACACCACCAACTTAAATACTTTCTGTGTCCCCTGTTGCTGCTGCTGCTAAGTCGCTTCAGTCGTGTCCAACTATGTGCGACCCCATAGACGGCAGCCCACCGGGCTCCCCATCCCTGGGATTCTCCAGGCAAGAACACTGGAATGGGTTGCCATTTCCTTCTCCAACCTCTGCCCAAATCTTCTAACACTTGTGATGGCATTGGATAGGCTGACCACTGTAGTCACATAGTAATGGTCATTGCTTAACTTTAAATAAATGGTGTTTTTCTGTCTCATTCTGATCAAACGAAGCTTGAATTTACTCTGAAATTCAATGAATAATAGGAACATTCTACTTCATATATAATTCCAAGTGAGAATTTTAAAAAATCTGTTTGCTCAAAAACTTGTATGTACTTATTAAATGTTTTCTCCCTTTTATTTTGCCCTTCTTGGTTAAGAAACTCCAAGATCAACTTTTGCTCAGTCACCTCAAAATGTTAACTTACAGTTGGCAGGTTTACTCACTTCTTTTCCCTTTTGTCCCAATTTTCTAATTTTATTAAACTTGTGCAGTGAATTATCTCAAAGATGAGATATCAAATTTTAACCTCCCACTTATAACATAAACAACACGACATAGAAACTATCATGCCCTAGGCACTACTTATAGCATTTCAAATTCTTTCATTTTGCATATAGATTTCATTACTAAGAGCAACACTTTTTTACAGAGGCTGCTGCTGCTAAGTCACTTCAGTCGTGTCTGATTCTGTGCGATCCCAAAGACAGCAGCCCACCAGGCTCCTCTGTCCCTGGGATTCTCCAGGCAAGAACACTGGAGTAGATTGCCACTTCCTTCTCCAATGCATGAAAGTAAAAAGTGAAAGTGAAACCGCTCAGTCGTGTCCGACTCTCAGCGACCCCATGGACTGCAGCCTACCAGGCTCCTCCATCCATGGGATTTTCCAGGCAAGAGTACTGGAATGTGTTGCCATTGCTTTTGCCATTTACAGAGGCTAAAAACTTCAATTAAGAGGAACAACAATATACTATAGAAAAATGCCGGGATCCAGCACTAACCTGCCCACTTTTTCTCATTCCATTTCAAAATGTTTTCTCGGAATTTATCCCAATCAATCAATTTCTGCTCTCCTGAAACATCCTTCATTGCATCTTTTCCATCTGAAAGTTGGACAGCAGCAACACCTGTTAAAAAATTCTGCATCAGTTTCCAAACAAACCCTACCAATATAAAATCCCAAGCCATTTTACAATTTTCTGTTTTAATAACCCAACAATAATAATGCCTGAAACATAAAATTTAGGAATTTAGTACAACAGTGCCATGACAATTCTGGTCATGGTTTTTCAGTTATTTACTTCACATTTCTGAAAGGCAAAAAAAAAAAAGTACTGGAGAAGTTAAAAAGCATGAGAGCCTAGTGTTTGCTAATAAATCACACATCACTAAATCTTTATAATAATCCTCTGTGGCAGATGCTACCTCAGGTAAACAGAGGAAATCGTATCTTAGAGGCTTTTTAGAGGTACTTCCCCAAGAAACACCAAGATGCAAGGTTGCTAGCTGAACACAAGGCTCTCCTGGAAATGGCTTTCTCTCTAGTCCAAGTATATTTGAGATTTTTTTTTAAATACAAATACTTAAGCAGTTTTCAAAGTTAGTCACATTCCAGGGAAATGACCATAGACAGGAGGCTAGGACTAACCCTTGCTCTATTATCAACAGCGAAGTGTATTAAAAGGTTATTCTGTTTTACTCCAAAGGAAAACTGCTAGACTTAACCACAGATATTAAGTGTTTCAGTTTGAGGAAAGGTATTCTGGATTTCATAGAAAAAAAATTCCTTCTATAACATACTAGATTTAATGATGGCAAGCCAAAGCTTTGTTATCAAGAAAAATAGCTATAATATGGCTTATGACACTGAATAAAACATTTAAAATTTTACAGGGCTCTAGGGGGCAAAACAGACTTACCAAGTTTGGGTTCTGTTTTGTATTCTTCTTGTTTTTTAACAAGATCATCTATCACTGTTTTTGCTTTGCTCTGCATTGCCTTGGTGCCAAAGATTCTTACTTCTGCTTCGGGACACCCTCTTATTATCTAGATTCAAGGGGGAAAGCAGGTGAGACATGTTCTCTTACCATTCCTCTGGCACTCAGCCTCATGTAGTATAAAAATGTAAAGGAAATACAGGATTGCCTTCAATCACCATCTAAGACATAATGAATGGACTACAGCTTAGATGAGTTCTTAAAAAGAACTATGAAAAACTTTGTCAACTTATCCCACCATATGTTAATAACAGGACAGAAATTAGAGTTAGGAATGACCATAAGTCACCCTCTTTAATGATTTAAGAACATAGGAAATTTACCTGTATTTTCGTGTATGTTGAGGTCTGGATCTCTTTTATATTTGACCCACCACGACCTGTTTTTAAAAGAATTTTTAAAAAATGAAATCAATTACAGGGAGCCTACTACCTACTCTGCCTAAAGAACCTTCTCCAGTTTTTCCCAAATCATCCAAAGGCTCCCAAGTTTCAGTAATCACGTTCAGTTTGTTAAAAGGGAAGCAGAAGCTTTCTATCCAATTGTGTGTGACAGGAGGCCCCTTTCCCTAGATACAAAGAATTCATCAGCCTAAGCAAAGCTAATTGGATAAAAGAATGTGGATAAATTGGAACCCTTACACAAAACTTAACCAAAAAATTCCAATTTAAAAATGTTCAAAGGTCTTGACTAGACCCTTCTTTGAAGATTTACTTATGACCAATGCATGTATATAAAAAATGATTAAATCATCAGATATGCAAATCAAAACCACAATGATGCATCACCTGTTAGAACAGCTCATCAAAAAGACAAGGGTTAACAAGTTGGTGAGGATGTGGAGAATGGGAACACTTGTGCATTGAGGACAGGAATGGAAATTCATGCAACCACTATGGAAACAGCATGCAGATTCCTTTAAAAACTAAAAATAGAACTACCTATGATCCAGCAATCCCACTTCTGGGAACTTCATACACAAGCATTGAGGGACTTCCCTGGTAATCCAGTGGCTAAGAATCCACCTGCCAATGCAGGGAACATGGGTTCCATCCCTGGTCAGGGAAAATCCCATATGCCTCAGAGCAAGTAATAAGCCCATGTACCACAAATACTCTAGAGAAGCCTACAACAAGCCAAGAGGAGCCCTCACCCTCCACAACTAGAGGAAGTCCCCACACAATCAAAACTAAATTAATTAAATACATTTTTAAAATACTTTTTAAATGAGAATCAAAACTAGGATCTCAGGATGATAGCTGCATTCCCATATTCATTTCAGCATTATTCGCAATAGCTCAGAGGTGGAAATAACCTAAGGATCTGTGAATAGATGCCTGGATGAAGAACATGTGGTGTATGCATATAATGCAAGTTTTCAGCCTTAAAAGGAAATCCTGCCATTTGTGACAACAAAGATAAACCTTGAGAGTGACATGAGACAACAACAACAACAACAACGAAAGACCCTGCATACTCCACTTCTGCTGCTGCTGCTAAGTCGCTTCAGTCGTGTCTGACTCTGTGCGACCACATAGACGGCAGCCCACCAGGCTCCCTCGTCCCTGGGATTCTCCAGGCAAGAACACTGGAGTGGGTTGCCATTTCCTTCTCCAGTGCATCAAGTGAAAAGTGAAAGTGAAGTCGCTCAGTCGTGTCCAACTCTTCCTGACTCCATGGACTGCAGCCCACCAGGCTCTTCCATCCATGGGATTTTCCAAGCAAGAGTATTAGACTTGGGTGCCATCACCTTCTCCAATACTCCACGTCTACAAGTTGTCTTATGTAATCAAACTTATAGAAACAAAGTAGAATGGCAATTGCCAGAGGGATGGGGGTAGGGGGGATGATGGGGAAACAGGTGAATGGGGAAATAAATTTTTGATAGGCAGATTCAGTCATGCAAGATGAAAACCTTCTATAGATCTACTACAAAAATTGTTCTCACAGTCAACAATGAAAATCTTCTACAGACCTTCTACAAAAATTGTTCTCACAGTCAACAATATTGTAAGTGTATGTTATTTACCACAATTCTTAAAAGGGAGGGAAACCTTAATTCCAATCATTTCGAAATACTTTTCAAAAATGGATTTGTAAGACTCAATATATATGAAGAAAAACAACCCTGTTTTTCAGCAGATAAATCATACTCAAGTTAATACCCTACACCTTCTTATCTAAATTGGCTGTCTTTGTTGTTCATTGTGGGGTAAGCTGCCAAAAGATCTGACCTTTTTTCCCAAAGATTTCATAAGGCTAAGAGTTGGCTCTCGCAAATCACAGTCTCTATAAACTATCACCTAACTTGCCTCTTGTGAAATCTTGAGAAATCTGCATGCAGGTCAGGAAGCAACAGTTAGAACTGGACATGGAACAACAGACTCCTTTTCCAAATAGGGAAAGGAGTATGTCAAGGCTGTATACTGTCACCCTGCTTATTTAACTTAGATGCAGAGTACATCATGAGAAACGCTGGGCTGGATGAAGCACAAGCTGGAATCAAGACTGCCGGGAGAAATATAAATAACCTTAGATATGCAGATGACATCACCCTTATGGCAGAAAGTGAAGAGGAACTAAAAAGCCTCTTGAAAGTGAAAGAGGAGAGTGAAAAAGTTGGCTTAAAACTCAACATTCAGAAACGAAGATCATGGCATCTGGTCCCATCACTTCAAGGCAAAAAATGTGGAAACAGTGACAGACTTTATTTTTGGAGGCTCCAAAATCATTGCAGATGGTAATTGCAGCCATGAAATTAAAAGACGCTTGCTCCTTGGAAGAAAAGTTATCACCAACCTAGACAGCATATTAAGAAGCAGAGATATGACTTTGCCAACAAAAGTACATCTTGTCAAAGCTATGGTTTTTCCAGTAGTCATATATGGATGTGAGAGTTGGACTATAAAGAAAGCTGAGCGCCGAAGAATTGATGCTTTTGAACTGTGGTATTGGAGGAGACTCTTGAGAGTCCCTTGGACTGCAAGGAGATACAACCAGTCCATTTTCTAAAGGAGATCAGTCCTGAGTGTTCATTGGAAGGACTGATGCTGAAGTTTAAACTCCAATACTTTGGCCACCTGATGCGAAGAAGTGACTCATTTGAAAAGACCCTTATGGTGGGAAAGACTAAAGGGGACGACAGAGGATGAGATGGTTGGATTGCATCGCTGACTCCATGGACATGAGTTGGGTAAACTCCAGTAGTTGGTGATGGACAGGGAGGCCTGGCGTGCTGCAGTCCATAAGGTCGCAAAGATTCGGACACGATTGAGAGACTGAACTGACTGACTGAACTGATCAACCATCAGTTGCACTCAACGCCATCATTTTAGCAGCAAAATACGTCAGAAACCTCGGGCTGGGGCGGGGGGAGGGGACAAGCCCGCTCTCAGGCTGCTGACTGGAGGCAAGGTGGGCGGGGAGTGCCGTAGGCCCCGCCCCGCACCCTCTAGGGCCCTGCTGCGCTCTCACCGATCACGGCGCCCACGCAGTCGTTCTTCAGCTTGAAGGAGAGCGGCGGTTCTCGAATACCCGCGCCCTCAGGCTGCTGAAGGCCGAAGGAGCCCCTCTGGCCTCCACCCGCGTAGGTCCTTTGGCCTCTTCCACCGCCTTGGCTCGGTTCCTCCGCCAGCCTCGTATCTGGAGCCCGAGGCAGCGCCTCTCCCGCCGGGAAGCAGCAACCCAGGGGGAGGCGTTGGCGCCGGTTTCCGGCCGAGACATGGCTCCGCGAACAAGATCCGGCCCTGCACCCTCGGAATGCCGTCGAGGACTGGTCTTAAGGGCCCGCCACGCAGCCGCGGCTCGGGCTCTTGCGCGCCGGCGCCCCGCCCCGGCCGCCTCCCATTGGCGGACGCCACGCCCTGACCGGGGCCGGACCAATGGCCTCGCGCCGTTCTGCGTCCCCGCCGATCCGCGAGCGCGGACAGCAGGCCGTGCGCCCGCCTCGGGTGCCTTGGGCCTTCCGCGCTCGCTTGCGGCCTGGCAGCCGCGAGGATCAGCGTCTCAGTGATGCAGACGGAACAGTCATGGTCACAGTGTTTGTTGTTTTTGAAAGCATAATGCACAAGTGTTTAATTATCCCTATTTGAATGGTCTTATTTCTGAAGAGGGGCAAGACATTTTGTACTCTTTGCATTCTTTAAAGGCTTCCAGGGGATTTGGCAAACACACGTTATCCTTTAGAGTAGTTCTAGGTGTGTCAGTGGACTCAGAATCAACCTACCTCCCCAGCGCTTTAAGACGTGTTTAAGGTGGAAGCCATAGCGCTCTGCAACTTGCCTAAACTGATGGGGCAAAGGTCCAGGGGGCCGCCAGCTTCTTCCAAGTGGTTGGAGCCTTGCATCAGGCACGCGAGACACTGGCAGTGCTGCAGTCTGGAGACGTGCCCAGTCTCATAGGTAAAGTCTTACAGACTTAATGAAGATAGTCTGACTTGTTCATATTATTCCTTTATTATCTTTTTTTCTTATTATCTTTTTAAAATCAATGGAATCTTCAGTGATGTCGCATCGTCAACCCATTTGTGATATTGGTAATTTGTATCTTCTCTTTTTCTTAGTTTAACCTGGCTAGAGGTTTATGATTTTTTATCCCCCAAAGAATCGGCCTTTGGGTCCATTGGTTTTCTCTTTTGATTTCCTGCTTTCAATTTGATTTTCACCCTTTTATTATTTCTTTTATTTTGCTTATTTTGGATTTAATTTGCTCCTCTGTTTCTAACTTCCTAAGGTGCAGACTTAGATGACTGATTCCAGACCTTTCTTTTCTAATATATGCATTTAAGGCTATATATTTCTACCTAAGCAGTTTTCACTGTATCTGACAAATGTTGAGTTGTGTTTTCATTTTCATTTAGTTCAAGTTGTTGTTACCACGAGGACTTCCTTGGTGGTCAAGTGATTATGACTGCACTTTAGTGCAGGGGCCCAGTTTCTGTCCTTGGTTGGGGAAGTTCCTCACTGCTTCTGGATACAAGAAAAACAAACAATAAAAGCCAAAAACTATTGTTCTGAAACCAAACTTGAGTCCACTCACCTGCCACACACCAAAGCCAATCTGCTGACCCTGGGTTATGGTGAAGAAAAGTAGTGTTTATTTGTAGGGCCCCAAGTAATAGGAAATGAATCCGGAATACACTTTGGAAGGACTGAAGCTGAAGTTTCAATACTTTGGCCACCTGATGTAAACAGCCAACTCATTGGAAAAGACCGTGATGCTAGAAAAGATGGAGGGCAGAAGGAGAAGAGAGTGACAGAGGATGAAATGGTTGGATGGCATAACTGATAGGATGGACATGAGTTTGGGTGAACTCCGAGATATGATGAGGGACAGGGAAGCCTGCGTGCTGCAGTCTATGGGGTTACGAAGAGTTGGACATGACTTGGTGACTGAACAATAAGAAGTAAGGAGAATAGGCATCTCATGCTTAGAAGGCCTGAACTCCTTGATGACTTTCAGGGCAGAGTTTTTAAAGGCAGTATTTGGAGTGAAAGCTGAGGCTTGTGGAATTTCTCACTGTTTGGTGGTGATGTAATAGGGTGTTTTGGGAATCTTAGTCATAACCTTTTGGTTCCAACCAGTCTGGGATCTACACATATTCACCGTATTGTCACCGTCCTCCACCTGGGTGGGGGTATCTTGGTTTCTGCATAACGCTCAACGATATGTTTCAGACTGTTACCTATATCTCTAGAAGATGACCTGGAACTGTTTTATGGCTGACAAACTATTCAGGCTATCTTGCTTAACTGCTGGTTCTGGTCTTAACCAAAGTCCTGGTTCCTCCTCTAGGAACAAAACAATGCNGTTTCTGCATAACGCTCAACGATATGTTTCAGACTGTTACCTATATCTCTAGAAGATGACCTGGAACTGTTTTATGGCTGACAAACTATTCAGGCTATCTTGCTTAACTGCTGGTTCTGGTCTTAACCAAAGTCCTGGTTCCTCCTCTAGGAACAAAACAATGCACCGCTTTGAGTTCTTGTGGAGGGACTCAAGCCCCACCCGGGTGGAGAATGGTAACTTACAGATGAACAGATGATTCCTAGAGTACAACACTGATACCTTACCACCAACCAATCAGAAGAAAGTCATACACCCTGCAGTCTTCACTCCAAATTTTGTCTTTAAAATCTTTCCCCCAAACCATAGGGGAAGTTTGGGTAATTTGAGCCCAAGCCACCCATTCTCCATGCTTGGCCCTTGCAATAAATCTCTGTGTTCCAAAGAGATATTTTGGTTGTTTGGCCTCAGTGTGCTAGGGCACACAAACTTGGGTTGTGCACCTAGGTATGTCTTTGTATTCAAATAGGCTTCTTATAGACAACATACTGTTGGGTCTTGTTTCTTGATCCATTCTGACAATCTCTGACTAAACTGACCACTTTAACATTAAAGTGATTACTGAAATAGTTGGTTAATATCTGACATATTCTTTACTATTTTCTGTTTATTGCTGAGCTTGGTTACAGCTCAGGAGTTTTATTTGGTAAACAACGAATAGGACACCCCCAAAGCATTTAGTGGGCCAACCCTGATGGAGCGGCCTCAACCTATCTTGGCTCTTTCTTTTTATACTTTTTGTCTCCTGCCCTGCAAGCCTGCCATATGCAAATTAGGGCATCATCATCAATCAGGATGATAGCATAGAAGTGGGCGTGTTTGTTTCACCTAAGTTTCCCACTCCTGTCTGGGGAGTTTTCCTTCATTTCCTTTTCACAGGCTTTTCTCCTTTCTTCATTTTGGACTCCTTTTTCTATTCTAACTACCTAACATTGCCATTGTCCTTTATTCTTGTTTTTGAACTTTCATTCTTTTCAACATTTTATGGTTTTAGTTTTGCAAATTAATTTTATTTTCTCTCCTATCTTAGTTGAACAATTATTTAGCTTATTTTTAATTGAGTTGTTTTATTATTGCAGTCCATGGGTCGCAAAGAGTCGCACACAACTTGGTGACTGACTGAACAAAAACAATTTTATTGAGTTTTAACCATTCATTGTCTAGTTTGTATACAAATCCATTATTAGAAATGTGTGTTGCAAATAGTTTATCCAAGTCTGTGGCTTTTTTTTCTTTAAACAGTGTCTTTCACAATGAAGTTGTGTTTTTGGTTTTTTGTTTTTGTTTTTCCTGCACTGTGAGGTTTGTGTGATCTTAATTCCTGACCAGGGATCGAACCTGGGTCTGGCAGTGAAAGTACTGAATCCTAACCACTGAGCTGTGAGGAAATTCCCAGAAATTTTTATTAATTTTTATTATTTGAATTTCTGAAGGATTTTCTTCATTTTGTTTTGCCATATAAAGGTGACATTTACAAACATTTAAAGAAGAAATTGTACTAGTGATCTAAAATCTCTGCCAGAAAACAGAA
>SJXQ01011318.1:0-16539 GCA_006408695.1 Aepyceros melampus
ATTGCCTTTCTTTGGGATTGGAATGAAAACTGACCTCTTCCAGTCCTGTAGCCACTGCTGAGTTTTCCAAATTTGCTGGCATATTGAGTAAAGCACTTTCACAGCATCATCTTTCAGGATTTGAAATAGCTCAACTGGAATTGCATCACCTCCACTAGCTTTGTTTGTAGTGATGTTTTCTAATGCCCACTTGACTTCACATTCCAGGATGTCTGGCTCTAGGTGAGTGATCACACCATCGTTATTATCTGGGTTATGAAGATCTTTTTTGTACAGGTCTTCTGTGTATTCTTGCCACCTCTTAATATCTTCTTGCTTCTGTTATGCAAAGGAATATTACTCAGCCATAAAAAGGAACACATTTGAGTCAGTTCTAATGAGGTGGATGAACCTAGAAACTATTTTACAGAGTGAAGTACATCAGAAAGAGAAAGATAACTATTGTATTCTAATGCACAGATATGGAATTTAGAAAAATTGTTTGGAAGAATTTATTTACTGGACAACAGTGGAGAAACAGACATAGGGAATAGACTTACGGACATGGAGAGAGGGGAGGAGAGGGTGAGATGTATGGAAAGAGTAATATGTAAACTTACATTACTTTATATAAAATAGATATCCAACAGGAATTTGCTATATGGCTCAGGAAACTCAAATAGGGGCTCTTTGTCAACCTAGAGGGGTGGAATGAGCAGGGAGATGGGAGGGAGTTTCAAAAAGAAGGGGATACATGTATACCTATGGCTGATTCATGTTGAGATTTTACAGAAAACAACAAAATTCTGTAAAGCAATTATCCTTCAATAAAACAAATAAATTTTTAAAAAGGCATACATTGACTTGACTCCCCTTTGATGTCAAAACAGAATAAAGGAATTTTTTGAAATATGCAAAAGTTGGGGAGAAGCAGAAGACCACAGCTTACTTATCCAACCACTCTTGCATAGTGAGAGTCAATTCCTAGGCAGATTGATAAGAAGTCCAGGGGTTCCCAGGGAGAGAAGTGTCTGGAATTGTTACTCCCATCTGTAAGAAGAAAATGACCAGCACGATCCTTCTATTTGAGGCATCCCTCTCTGCTCTAGATGGGGGTGTAGATAGAATTTACACCAAAGCTTTCCTTCCCTGGTCAAACTTAGTCTGTCCCTTACTGACACAGGCGTCATACTCATCCCTCCTAGTTCTACCACTGAGACTAGGTGGAGATCCACCAGGGATAGACCTGATGGCATCCAAGACTGATGTCCAGTTTCTCACCATTAAAACCTTGCTTGCCTCTGATGTCACCTGGGATGCAATTAGAGTAACCTTCCTGAATGCCTCCCAAGCTGAGACTGCTGGGGGAAACATTTGTCACCTGAAGTATCAACATAAAACTGAGATGTTCCTGCCAGGCATCACCACAGCCAGTATAAGTGATAACAAAAGAAATGGTGAATGGCTGGCTAGTGAGAAAAAATTGATAGGGCCAGTCTTTCCAGTTCATCCCACAGATTCCAAGGAAATAATATCTAAGGATTTGGGACAAAAGCGACTGGAAAGCCTCCTCTGGTCCACTAAGAGTTGGTGTTACCAAAGGAAGAAGCTAATTGTACTTCCACTCTGAGTAACCTTTACCCTCAGAGATGCTCTTGGAGCTAGCTTCCAAACTTTTGACCCCTAGTGAGGCTAGGCACTCCCTGACTACCAATCCAAGTTTGGAACCTAAGTAACAGTACACAGTAACAGCATAGATCACAAGTCCCTTGAAAGTCTATGATCTGACAGATTGGTTAGTAGTTCTAACTCCCAAGAAGTTATGAAATGGTCAAAGAGATGGGAAAGTTTGACTGAGAAAGGAGAGTTTGGTCCACACACTTTGCCCATTTCTGGTCGGTCCCCAAAGGAGACACTGGGTGCCTCCTAGAATTGGCAGTTCAGTATAAAACCCTGACAGTTTTCTGCCATAAATCGTATGAGGTCACCATGGAACCACATAGCAGGGCTCCTCACTTGCTCCAATCAGGGGCCAAAGACAAGAACTGATTTTGTGTAATAGAGTTTATTAAAGTATAAAAGAGATAGAGAAAGCTTCTGACATAGACATCAGAAGAGGGCAAAAAGAGCACCCCCTCACTAGTGTTAGCAATGGAGTTATATACTTTTTAATTATTTATTACAGTAAATCAAAAGAATGTCTGGAGGTTGTAAAGACCTCACTAGACCCACTCCCACAATTACATTTTAAGATAACAGAATTAGCCAGAAGGTTTTTTCCAGAGACTGTCCTCAAGCAGGATACATTATTGTTATATAATCCTAAGGAATGGAGAGAGAAAAAAAGTTTGTCCTTTCTTCCTCCTTGAGAATTCCAGTCACCTCTCTCTTTGGGGACCGCTAGATGTCTTATCAACCTGCCTAGGAATTAACTCTCTTAATGCTAAGTTTCCATACTGTTCATGGGGTTCTCAAAGCAAGAATACTGAAGTAGTTTGCCATTCCTTTCTCCAGTGGACCACATTCTGTCAGACCTCTCCATCATGACCCCCCATTATGGGTGGCTCCAAGGGCATGGCTTAGTTTCATTGAGTTAGACAAGGCTGTGGTCCATGTGATTAGATCGACTAGTTTTGTGTGATTATGGTTTCAGTGTGTCTGTCCTCTGATGACCTCTGGCAACAACTACCTTCTTACTTGGGTTTCTGTTACCTTGGGCGTGGGATATCTCTTCACTGCTGCAATATCTTTATGACCAAGATATTCAAATGGTGTGATCACTCACCTAGAGCCAGACATCCTGGAATGTGAAGTCAAGTGGGCCTTAGAAAGCATCACTATGAACAAAGCTAGTGGAGGTGATGCAATTCCAGCTAAGCTGTTTCAAATCTTAGAAGATGATGCTGTGAAAGTGCAGCACTCAATATGTCAGTAAATTTGGAAAACTCAGCAGTGGCCACAGGACTGGAAAAGGTCAATTTTCATGCCATCGCAAAGAAAGGCAATGACAAAGAATGCTCAAACTACCACACAATTGCACTCATCTCACATGCTAGTAAACTAATGCCCAAAATTCTCCAAACCAGGTTCAGCAATACGTGAACCATGAACTTCCAGATGATCAAGCTGGTTTTAGAAAAGGCAGAGAAACCAGAGATCAAATTGCCAACATCCGCTGGATCATGGAAAAAGCAAGAGAGTTCCAGAAAAACATCTATTTCTGCTTTATTGACTATGCCAAAGCCTTTGACTGTGTGGATCACAATAAACTGTGGAAAATACTGAAAGAGATAGGAATATCAGACCACTTGACCTTCCTCTTGAGAAACCTATATGCAGGTCAGGAAGCAACTGGATATGGAACAACAGACTGGTTCCAAATAGGAAAAGGAGTATGTCAAGGCTGTATACTGTCACCCTGTTTATTTAACTTATATTCAGAGTACATCATGAGAAATGTTGCACTGGAAGAAGCACAAGCTGGAATCAAGATTGCCAGGAGAAATATCAATAACCTCAGATATGCATATGACACCATCCTTATGGCAGAAACTGAAGTGGAACTAAAGCCTCTTGATGAAAGTGAAAATGGAGAGTGAACAAGCTGGCTTAAAGCTCAACATTCAGAAAACAAAGATCATGGCATCTGGTCCCATCACTTCATGGGAAATAGATGGGGAAACGTGGAAACAGTGTCAGACTTTATTTTGGGGAGCTCAAAAATCACTTCAGATGGTGATTGCAGCCATGAAATTAAAAGACGCTTACTCCTTGGAAGGAAAGTTATGACCAAACTAGATAGCATATTTAAAAGCAGAGACATTACTTTGTCAACAAAAGTCCATCTAATCAAGGTTATGGTTTTTCCAGTAGTCATGTATGGATGTGAGGGTTGGACTGTGAAGAAAGCTGATCACCAAAGAATTGATGCTTTTGAACTGTGGTGTTGAAGAAGACTCTTGAGAGTCCCTTGGACTGCAAGGAGATCCAACCAGTCCATTCTGAAGGAGATCAGCCCTGGGTTTTCTTTGGAAGGAATGATGCTGAAGCTGAAACTCCAGTACTTTGGCCACCTCATGTGAAGAGCTGACTCATTGGAAAAGACCCTGTGCTGGGAGAGATTGGGAGCAGGAGGAGAAGGGGATGACAGAGGACAAAATGGCTGGATGGCATCACCGACTTGATGGACGTGATTTTGAGTGAACTCCCGGTGTTGGTGATGGACAGGGAAGCCTGGTGTGCTGCATTTCATGGAGTTGCAAAGAGTCGGAAACAACTGAACGACTGAACTGAACTGAACTGAATGTTAAGTTATTTCAATTGTGTCTGACTATTTGTGATACCATGGACTGTAGCCCTCCAGGCTTCTTTGTCCATGGGATTCTCCAGACAAGAATATTGGAGTGGCTTGCTATGCCTTCCTCCAAGGATCTTCCCAACCCAGGGAATGAACAGGCATCTCCTGCAGCTTCTGCACTGCAGGAAGATTCTTTATCACTGAGGAAAGCCCCTCCAACAGTCTAATTTTGGCTAAAATCTCTACTATCTGTTGATTCACTTCAGTCAGTTCAGTCGCTCATTGGTGTCCAACTCTTTCCAACCCCATGAATCGCAGCACGCCAGGCCTCCCTGTCCATCACCAACTCCTGGAGTTCACTCAGACTCACGTCCATCGAGTCAGTGATACCATCCAGCCATCTCATCCTCTGTCGTTCCCTTCACCTTCTGCCCCCAATCCCTCCCAGTATCAGGGTCTTTTCCAATGAGTCAATTCTTTGCATGAGGTGGCCAAAGTATTGGAGTTTCAGCTTTAGCATCATTCCTTCCAAAGAAATTCCAGGGCTGATCTCCTTCAGAATGGACTGGTTGTATCTCGTTGCAGTCCAAGGGAATGGATTAAAGATCTAAACGTAAGACAAGAAACCATAAAACTCTTAGAGGAGAATATAGGCAAAACACTCTCTGACATAAATCACAGCAGGATCCTCTATGATCCACCTCCCAGAATACTGGAAATAAAAGCAAAAATAAACAAATGGGATCTAAATAAAATTAAAAGCTTCTGCACAACAAAAGAAACTATAAACAAGGTGAAAAGACAGCCTTCTGAATGGGAGAAAATAATAACAAATGAAGCAACTGACAAACAACCAATCTCAAAAATATTCAAGCAGCTTATGCAGCTCAACAGCAGAAAATAAATGACCCAATCAAAAAATGGGCCAAAGAACTAAATAGGCACTTCTCCAAAGAAGACATACGAATGGCTAACAAACACATGAAAAGATGCTCAACATCACTCATTATCAGAGAAATGCAAATCAAAACCACAATGAGGTACCATTTCACACCAGTCAGAATGGCTGCGATCCAAAAGTCAACAAGCAATAAATGCTGGAGAGGGTGTGGAGAAAAGGGAACCCTCTTACACTGTTGGTGGGAATGCAAATTAGTACAGCCACTATGGAGAACAGTGTGGAGATTCCTTAAAAAATTGCAAATAGAACTGCCTTATGATCCAGCGATCCCACTGCTGGGCATACACACCGAGGAAACCAGAATTGAAAGAGACACGTGTACCCCAATGTTCATTGCGGCACTGTTTATAATAGCCAGGACATGGAAGCAACCTAGATGTCCATCAGCAGATGAATGGATAAGAAAGCTGTGGTACATATACACAATGGAGTATTACTCAGCTATTAAAAAGAATACATTTGAATCAGTTCTAATGAGGTGGATGACGCTGGAGCCGATTATACAGAGTGAAGTAAGCCAGAAAGAAAAACACCAATACAGTATACTTACACATATATATGGAATTTAGAATGATGGTAATGATAAACCTGTACGCGAGACAGCAAAAGAGACATAGATGTATAGAACAGCCTTTTGGACTCGGTGGGAGAGTGAGAGGGTGGGATGAGTTGGCAGAGTGGCAGTGTAACATGTATGATATCATAAATGAAATGAATCACTGGTCTAGGTTCGATGTAGGATGCAGGATGCTTGGGACTGATGCACGGGGATAATCCAGAGAGAAGGTGTGGGACGGGAGGGGGAAGGTGGCGGTTGGGATTGGGAGTTCATGTACACTAGTGGCTGATTCATGTCAATGTATAGCAAAATGAATACAGTATTGTAAAGCAAAACAAACTAAAAAATAAAAGGTAATTAAAAAAAAAAGAAGAGTCTTCTCCAACACCACAGTTCAAAAGCATCCATTCTTGAGCACTCAGCATTCTTCACAGTCCAACTGTCACATCCATACATGAGTACTGGAAAAACCATAGCCTTGACTAGACGGAACTTGGTCGGCAAAGTAATGTCTCTGCTTTTGAATATGCTATCTAGGTTGGTCATCACTTTTCTTCCAAGGAGTAAGCGTCTTCTAATTTCATGGCTGCAGTCACCATCTGAAGTGATTTTGGAGCCCCCAAAAATGAAATCTGACACTGTTTCCAGTGATTCCCCATCTATTTCCCATGAAGTGATGGGACCAGATGCCATGATCTTCATTTTCTGAATGTTGAACTTTAAGCCCACTTTTCTACTCTCCACTTTCACTTTCATCAAGGGGCTTTTTAGTTCCTCTTCACTTTCTGCCATAAGGGTGGTGTCATCTGCATATCTGAGGTTATTGATATTTCTCCCAGCAATCTTGATTCCAGCTTGTGTTGCTTCCAGTCCAGCGTTTCTCATGATGTACTCTACTTTGAGCATTCTTTGGCATTGCCTTTCTTTGGGATTGGAATGAAAACTGAAATTTTCCAGTCCTGTGGCCACTGCTGGGTTTTCCAAATTTATTGGCATACTGACTGCTGCACTTTCACAGCATCATCTTTCAGGATTTGAATTAGCTCAACTGGAATTGCATCACCTCCACTAGCTTTGTTCGTAGTGATGCTCTCTAAGGCCACTTGACTTCACATTCCAGGATGTCTGGCTCTAGATGAGTGATCACACCATCGTGATTATCCGCATCATGAAAATCTTTTTTGTACAGTTCTTTTCTGTGTTCCTGACACTTCTTCTTAATATCCTCTGCTTCAGTTATGTCCATAATATTTCTGTCCTTTATTGAGCCCATCTTTGCATGAAATGTTCCCTTGGTAACTCTTATTTTCTTGAAGAGATCTCTAGTCTTTCCCATTCTGTTGTTTTCCTCTATTTCTTTGCATTGATCACTGAAGAAGACTTTCTTATCTCTTTTTGCTATTCTTTGGAATTCTGCATTCGTATGTTTATATCTTTCCTTTTCTCCTTTGCTTTTCACTTCTCTTCTTTTCACAGCTATTTGTAAGGCCTCCCCAGACAGCCATTTTTGCTTTTTCACATTTCTTTTCCATGGGGATGGTTTTGATCTCTGTCTCCTGTACAATGTCACAAACCTCATTTCACAGTTCATCAGGCACTCTATCTATCAGATCTAGACCCTTAAATCTATTTCTCACTTCCACTGTATAATCACAAGGGATTTGATTTAGGTCATACCTGAATGGTCTAGTGGTTTTCCCCACTTTCTTCAATTTAAGTCTGAATATGGTAATAAGGAGTTCATGATCTGAGCCACAGTCAATTCCTGGTCTTGTTTTTGTTGACTGGATAGAGCTTCTCCATCTTTGGCTGCAAAAGAATAGAATCAATCTGATTTTGATTGGTGATGTCCATGTGTAGAGTTTTCTCTTGTGTTGTCAGAAGAGGCTGTTTGCTATGACCAATGCATTTGCTTGACAAACTCTATTAGTCTTTGCCCTGCTTCATTACACGTTCCAAGGCCAAATTTGCCTCTTACTCCAGGTGTTTCTTGACTTCTTACTTTTGCATTCCAGTCCCCTAGAATGAAAAGAACATCTTTTGGGTGTTAGTTCTAAAAGGTCTTGTAAGTCTTCATAGAACCGTTCAACTTCAGCTTCTTCAGCATTACTGGTTGGGGCATAGACTTGGATTACCGTGATATTGAATGGTTTGCCTTGGAGATGAACTGAGATCATTCTGTCATTTTTGAGATTGCATCCAAGTACTGCATTTCAGACTCTTTTGTTGACCACGATGGCTACTTCATTTCTTCTGAGGGATTCCTGCCCACAGTAGTAGATATAATGGTCATCTGAATTAAATTCCCCATTCCAGTCCATTTTAGTTCACTGATTCCTAGAATGTCAACATTCACTCTTGCCATCTCTTGTTTGACCACTTCCAATTTGCCTTGATTCATGGACCTGACATTCCAGGTTCCTATGCAATATTGCTCTTTACAGCATTGGACCTTGCTTCTACCACCAGTCACATCCACAGCTGGGTATTGTTTTTGCTCTGGCTCTATCCCTTCATTCTGTCTGGTGTTATTTCTCCACTGATCTCCAGTAGCATATTGGGCACCTACTGACCTGGTGAGTTCCTCTTTCAGTATCCTATCATTTTGCCTTTTCATACTGTTCATGGGGTTCTCAACGCAAGAACATTGAAGTGGTTTGCCATTCCCTTCTCCAGTGGACCACATTCTCAGACCTCTCCACCATGACCCGCCCATCTTGGGTTCCCCTGTGGGCTTGGCTTAATTTCATTGAGTTAGACAAGGCTGTGGTCCAAATGTGATTAGATTGACTAGTTTTCTCTGAGTATGGTTTCAGTGTGTCTGCCCTCTGATGCCCTGTTGCAGCACCTACAATCTACTTGGGTTTGTCTTACCTTGGGTATTGGGTATCTCTTCCCAGCTGCTCCAGCAAAGCGCAGCTGCTGCTCCTTACCTTGGATTGGGGTATCTCCTGACCACCACCCTTCTTGACCTTCAACATGGGATGGCTCCTCTAGGCCCTTCTGTGCCCACGCAACCACGGCTCCTAGAATGCAGGGTGGCTCCTCTCAGCCGCCGCCCATGGCCTCGGATGTGGGTTAGCTCCTCTCGGCTGTTCCTGTGCTGTCGCAGCCTGGCACTCTCGACCACTGCCCCTGACATCGGACGTGGAGTAACTCCTCTTGGCTGCCACCCTTCAGGCATGGGGTCACAGCGCAGGTGGCTGCGACCGGTGCACTAAGCACAGGTGGCTGCAATCAGTGCACTAAGTCTACTGTAATAACTTCTTAAGAAATGTAATCTCATTATTCCCTACTGCTTATGTGTAGTCCATTCTTCACACAGTACCTAGAATAATTTGTTAAAACTGTAAATTAGATCATATCACTCTCATGTTTTCAATGTGCCAATAGCTTCATATAACACTTATTAGAACCTAAATATCTTATCATGACCATTAGGGGTAGCCCTTGCCTACTTCCATAGTCTCTACCATTGTGCCTTTAATTTGCTTCCCTTCAATTCCATTGTCTTTCAATTTAGTTTTTTGAACATACCAATCACAATCTATCCTTAAGGTCTTTGTACTCAGGGTTTCATGAAAAAAAAAATTTATTCTTGCATATAGTGAGTACCTGATATAATATGTATTTATTAGTTTAATGTTTTTTGTCTCTCTCAGCCTGGTATATACTCTAGTGTATATTCTGAATTACTTTCACCAGTTAATCCACAACCTCTGGAACAGTAACTGACATCCAATCTGCACACAATAAGTGGCAGCTGAATGAATGAATGAACAAAAGAGAGGAAGCAATATAGTTCAGGAAAAGCAACAGTTCTAAAGAAAGAAATATATGACTAGAAATTTCATTTGTTACTAGCTTCTGGGGAGACAGAGTTTTATGTTCAGGTCATGCCAAATTGGACAGCCTTGGTAATCATCTCGTATGTTCCAATGAATTACAAGAAGCGCCATGTCTATAATTTAAATTCATATCCAAGAACTAAGGGACTAACCCTGAGATTAATAGAAAAATGAAAAACCAAATAGATTGACCTATATAAAGTGTAACTTAAATTTAAGCCTCAATAAAATCAAACTAACTCACTAGTAACAGCCTGCTAAGACAAAACTCAACACAATTTAGAGAGAAATAACAAAATTCAGTCTCCTCAACATATCACTTAAAATATCCAATATAAAGTGAATAGCTACTAGACATGAAAGTACACAGGAAAATGTAATAACACACAGTGTAGAGGAAAATGGTCAATAGATTCAGAGAAATGACCCAGGTTTTGGAATCAGCACATGAAACATTAACATAATTTTATTAATTCCATACCTGATCATGGTGCAGTAATGGAGGGCCAGTCATGCATTATTGCTGTAAACATCTAAAAAAAAACAACAAAACTATTTAGACAGATATTTTCAAACATTAGAAAACAGTCTTTGCAAAACCATGATCCCTGAGAGAAAGAGGGAAATGAAATGCATAGTCACCCTAGCTTTTTGTCTGAAAACATATTTCAGAGCATGGTGCAGAGTAATGCCAGTATGGAATTTCACTAAGTTTTTGGCTGAGAGACTAGAGTTCAAGAAAGGTAAGGTGGTTGAGATTTCAGAGTAATAAAGGTGAGGGGGCTAAATAGAAAAAAAGAGGTCTGAAAAACTAGTCTAGATTCCCCTTGAACTGACTGCTGGTTTTTATGTCATTTATGTGTAGGATGAAACTCCATGAGGCCAAGAAGAGTGACCAAAATGCAATAAGCTACACAATTTCCACAGAGTGCTGAGAAACTGTGTTCTAAACCATCAGAGTGGACATTTCTGGTTTAATCACAAAGAATGCTCAGCAAAAAATTCAGAAAAATCATGCCTTAGTAGCAGTGCTAACCCAGCTTTGTTTTAAAAGCTCTGCTAATTTAACATAACTAAAAATACTTAAAAGAACCAAACTGATTTATATATAACTTAATTTCCTGCCAGAACAATAGTAATATTTTTTAAAAGAAGGCATTAAATATTATAACTCAACAACATAATGTTCACAATGCGCAATGTCTAATCAAAAATTCCTAGTAGTGATTAGCAAAATGTGACCCATAACCAAGGAACATGTCAGTAAATAGAAACAGATGCAGCCATGACAGAGATATAAAATAGAATTAATACTTTTAAAAGACTTACTAAAAAATATGTTGTTGTTGTTTAGTCACAAAGTGATGTCCGACTCTTTTGTGACCCCATGGACTGTCAGGCTCCTCTGTTCATGGACTTTCCAGGCAAGAATACTGAAGTGAGTTGTTTTCCTTCTCCATGGAATCTTCCCAACTCAGGGACTAAATCCACATTTCCTTAATTGGCAGGCAGATTTTCTACCACTAAGCCACCAGGAAAACTCACTAAAAAATATATCCAAGGGCTAAATAATGAGGAGAGAAACAGAAGCTAAAAAGTAAGAAACATAATATAAAAATACAATATTTAAAATGAAAAATTAGTTAGATGGGTTAATAGAAACTTTGGAAGAAAAAAACTTAAAAATATATTAATAGTAATGTGAACACTGAAACATATAGAGAATATTGGTCAACATAAAGTGAATAAAGCCTTAATGACAAGAGATCCAACATATGTATAATCAGAATCCAAAAAAGAAAGGAGCAAAGATGTGAAACAGTATTAGAAGACTTTCAATGAACTCCAGACAGAACAAAAACAAAAGCACATAGAGTCAGGTCATAATTAAATTTCTGAAGGTCAGTAATAAAGAGAAAGTTTTAAAAGCATCTTTTAACACATTATACACAAAACTGTCAAGCAAGAACTCTACATTCAGAAAAAAAAAATCCTTTTAAAATGAAATGAAAATAATTAGTTTAGACAAAAACTGAGAGAATTCATTCTAACCCAAACTACATTATTTAAATGATTTTTTTTAATTCCAAGATATCAGAAAAACTATACCAAATGAAAATTTGAACTTACACAAAGAATAAATAGCACTGATTTGGGTAATATGTATACAATATATTTTTCAGTTGAATACATGATTTTAAAGAAAACTGAGAACTTCTGGTTGCAACTCTGACAAGTAATGTCTTGGAAGTTGTTATTCCTACCTTTACCACACACACACACACACACACACACACACACACACCTGGAAAAACTAAAAGCCAAAATATTTTCTTGTACTCATCAGAAGACTAAAATCACAGAAAAAAAAAAATCCCCTTTTATTCTAGACAGACAAGTTATTCAGAGGGTTATAGTAACCAAGCTATACTTACCTGGAGCCACAACTACTGATACCTAGAGTTGAAAGAATACAAACAGTATTTTTGACTAACTATTAGAGGCTGTGTGGATTAGTGTAAGATGAAAAACTCATGGGAATTGCAGTCTTGTGGTAAGCATAGGGGCTTCCCAGGTGACACTAGTGATAAAGAACCCATCAGAGGTGCAAGACATGTGGGTTTGATCCCTGGTTCAGGAAGATCTGATGGAGGAGGACATGGCAACCCACTCCAATATTCTTGCCTAGAGAATCCCATGGACAGTGGAGCCTGGAAGACTACAGACCATAGGGTTTCACAGAGTGGAACAAGACTGAAGCGACTTTGCAAATACTCATGGGAAGCATACACTCTTACAGGCTTTTTCTTGGGAACTTCACCAGATTCTTCACAGTGAGGATCAAGAACAGTCTCCACAGTGTCCTAAAGCCAAGAGGAAACAAACAGTAAACATTGTGAAGTCTGTCAGCAATAATACAAATGTGAGATTGCAGATAATCTAGAGACTTTAATGCCCTACTGTCTGTAATTGATAAATCAAAACAGTAGAAAATCAGTAACCAAAATAACAACTACTTCCTGGTAGCTCAGAGGTTAAAGCATCTACCTGCAATGCGGGAGAGCTGGGTTCAACTCCTGGGTTGGGAAGATCCCCTGGAGAAGGAAATGGCAACCCACTCCAGTATTCTTGCCTGAAAAATCCCATGGACAGAGGAGCCTGGTGGGCTATACTCCATGGGTAGCAAAGAGTCGGACAAAACTGAGTGACTTCACTTTCACTTAACTGACATTTATGGAATACTCCAGCTAGCAACAGGCTTCTCAGATGGCACTAGTGGTAAAGAACTTAAATGTCAATGCAGAGATATAAGAGATGTGGGCTTGATCCCTAGATCAGGAAGATCCCCTGGAGGAGGGCATGGCAGACAACCCACTCTAGTATTTTTGCCTGAAGAATCCCAAGGAGAGAGGAGCCAGGTGGGCTACAGTCCCGGGAGTTGCAAAGAGTCAAATGTGACTGAAGCAATTTGGCATGAATGCATACCAGCTAGCAACATTCAGTTCAGTTCAGTTGCTGAGTTGTGTCCTACTCTTTGTGACCCCATGAAACGCAGCATGCCAGGCCTCCCTGTCCATCATCATCTCCCAGAGTTCACTCAGACTCATGTCCATCGAGTCAGTGATGCCATCCAGCCATCTCATCCTCAGTCGTCCCCTTCTCCTCCTGCCCCCAATCCCTCCCAGCATCAGAGTCTTTTCCAATGAGTCAACTCTTTGCATGAGTTGGCCAAAGTACTGGAGATTCAGCTTTAGCATCATTCCTTCCAAAGAAATCCCAGGGTTGATCTCCTTCAGAATGGACTGGTTGGATCTCCTTGCAGTCCAAGGGACTCTCAAGAGTCTTCTCCAACACCACAGTTCAAAAGCATCAATTCTTCGGTGCTCAGCCTTCTTCACGGTCCAACTCTCACATCCATACATGACCACAGGAAAAACCATAGCCTTGACTAGACAGATCTTAGTCGGCAAAATAATGTCTCTGCTTTTGAATATACTATCTAGGTTGGTCATAACTTTTATTCCAAGGAGTAAGCATCTTTTAATTTCATGGCTGCAGTCCCCATCTGCAGTGATCTTGGAGCCCCTAAAAATAAAGTCTGACACTGTTTACACTGTTTCCCCATCTATTTCCCATGAAGTGATGGGACCAGATGCCATGATCTTTGTTTTCTGAATGTTGAGCTTTAAGCCAACTTTTTCCTCCCCTCTTTCACTTTCATCAAGAGGCTTTTTAGCTCCTCTTCACTTTCTGCCATAAGGGTGCTGTCATCTGCATATCTGAGGTTATTGATATTTCAATTGATATGACTGAAGCAATTTAGCATGAACGCATACCAGCTAGCAACATACTACTGAAAGAAAATACTCTCATCCACAAGTTATCAACATAAAAAATGAAATAGATACATTAAGAACAGTTAAAGATCATATAAATATTAAATAGGATAAGAATTCATTATTAAAAATTTTATAACAATATATTAATGACTTAGATGAAATAGAAACATTTTTGAACAATACAATTAACCAAACTTACATACACAAACATAAAATCTAAATAGTTTTATATCTATTTAAAAAAATTGAATGCCAAATTGCAACTTCAGAAACAAAATTTCAGCTCCAGCCCAAATGTTTTATTTTGTGAAATCCATTTAAGAAGAAAAAGAAGTAATACCAATCATATACTAAGTGTTGCAATAACATAGGAGGAGAGAGCTATTCCCAACATGTTTTATGAGGTCACTTGACATATGACTTCCCTGGTGGCTCACACAGTAAAGAATTTGCCTACAGTGTGTGACTGGGTTCGATCCCTGTGTGGAGAAGATCCCCTGGAGAAGGAAATGGCAATGGCAATCCACTCCAGCATTCCTGCCTGGAGAATCCCAGGCCAGAATTCTTGCCTGAAGAATTCTAGGCCAATGCCTGGACAGAGGAGACTGGCAAGCTACAGTCCGTTAGGTTGCAAAGAGTCAGACAAGACTGAGCAACTTCACTTTCACTTTCCTGACACCAATGCCAAAATCTGTCAAAAATATAAGAAAGAAAATAGCAAACCAATATTCCTCATGGATAGAGCAAAAAAAAAAAAAAATCCTTAAAAAATATTAGAGTATTGCCAGGAGCCAGCATGAGGAATCCCACCTGTGACAAGGTCAAGCAGCAGAGATTTGATGGGCAAGGTTGAGTCAGATCTCAGGTTTTCCCCCTGGCATTTCTGAGTGTATACCCCCCCAAAATAAGAATCTGCCTGCTTTTCCACTCTTCTGACATTCTCTGGAAAAAGTCAACTCAGGGCTTTAGTCTTCTGCATTTGAAAGAGTGTTTCAATCAAAAAACCCCTCTGATGGCTTTCTAGCCTGCCTGCAGGACTCGTACAGCTGTGCATGTGATTGCTTGAGGCCTCCCAACCACAGGAGGCACAGGAAGCTTAAAACACCCTAGGAATGTAGGGGCTTCCAAGGAGTCAAAATCATTAGAATAGAACTGATTAAAGGTTTCATTTGTTGCGCCAATACTTGCTGCTAAATTTTCATATCTTTTATTTGTAGATATAGTTGGTATATAGAAAAACAGGTAGTAGACCTGGTATTAGCAACGTTATATCTTTGAGTTAAGTGTTTTCTTTTTTATAACCCACTGCACCTTTGTTCTATAGGAATGTAACTTTATTTAGTACTTTGAGGGTGATGCAGAGTAAAGAAAAAACACTTCTAGGGAAAAGGAGTTTTCTGGTTGATAGACAATTATCCAGGAAGAGAGCCATAAAAATGTTAATAAGCCTCTTGGCCAGAAGATAATGTAAACCACCTGAGACATTTTGTATACGGGAGGGTATGCAAAAGAAAGCCTGGTTTTTGGGCTGCTAACGCTGCATAATTTTGTATTACCCATTGATCTCTATGTACAATCAAAGTATAAAAGGCCTTCTGAACAATAGAGGACGGGCCAGTCACTGGACTGGTTTCCCCCGTGTCTCCTCTTTACTCAGTTTCAGGCTGAATTCCCATCTGGGGCGTGGAGGCTCGCCATGTCTATTTACTTGTCCTGGCTTTCTAAGTTCCACACAAGAGGGAGTCCAAGGTGGGACATCCTTCGATATTCAAGTGGGCACCGGTGGCCTAACGTAGATGGTGCAAACTTCTTGTCTCAAAGTTTTATTAGTTCTCCATGTAAACCAAGTTATTCAGGCTCTTTTCTCCACTAAATTTTCCTATTATACTATTATTCCTAACCTAATTTATATTAACAATAAGTTTTTCCTCGCCGACGCCGTCCTCACTTCGAGTTCCCTGGATCCACCGGGGCTGGACCCTGGCAGAGTATTAATCTAACAATATGTAAATAGAATAAAATACCAAGACCAGTGTAGTTTATCACAAGATGTGAAGTTGATTCTGTATTCCAAATCAAATTAATTTATCCTTTTAATAGAATAAAGAAGAACATATTATGGTAATCTCAATATATATAGACAGAGTCAATGCTTACTCATTTTAAAAACATCCCACAACTAACTAGTAGTAGAAGAGAACTTAACCTATTAAAGGGCAGGTACAGCCACTATGGAGAACAGTGTGGAGATTCCTCAAAAAATCGCAAATAGAAATGCCTTATGATCCAGCGATCCCACTGCTGGGCATACACACCAAGGAAACCAGAATTGAAAGAGACACATGTACCCCAATGTTCATTGTGGCACTGTTTATAATAGCCAGGACATGGAAGCAACCTAGATGTCCATCAGCAGATGAATGGATAAGAAAGCTGTGGTACATATACACAATGGAGTATTACTCAGCTATTAAAAAGAATACATTTGAATCAGTTCTAATGAGGTGGATGACGCTGGAGCCGATTATACAGAGTGAAGTAAGCCAGAAAGAAAA